>JAANDH010002853.1:0-13146 GCA_011799765.1 Nymphaea thermarum | reverse complement strand
ATAGAATAAAAAAGGATGTTTAAGTTAAAATGAAATGCATCAATAATAAACATAGCCCTTGGGTTGATTACCCCCGGTAAAGGCGCCGGGAACGGTCGATCCTCGTACCGACGGGCGAGTCCCTTTCTTCTCTATTTCAAAGCAAAACCTCATTTTTCTGGAGCACTCCAAAACCAATGAAAATTTTGGGATGCAAACAGAGTGCAATTACCTCTCTAGGCATCATTTCTTTGTACAAGTTAATCTTGTTAACCAGACGATTCCCTGTAGAATCAGACTTCTCCATCTGCCTGAATGCATCCCTTCCATCTCGCATGTTTAGAATTAATCTCACCTCCTGCTCATATTCAGGAGCCTTATAATCTAACCCCCTCGACAAATTAGGATTGACAGAATGGATGATGCCTAGCAATCATTGCTGTTAGACAAGAAATCACATCCCTTCTCCCCATAAAGCTCCTTCAATTTTACATTCTCATCCACTAAAAATCAACTATTTATTCACGGACCTTATTCACCGTAGCTGCCAACAGTAACAACATTATAAACAAAACAAGGAAATCATGACTGCATTTGAAGTTTTCCTTAATGATTGTGAGTCAAACTACAAAGCACAGAGCAATGAATAACTTGAAACAAAAGGACAATGCAAGAAAACAAGTTTAGGTCACCATACCAGCACGACTATAAACAAGTTGTTGACATTAAAATTCCTTGGGCTCCAATGGTGGAGAAAAGATAGCATTTGAAGTTTTCCTTAATGATTGTGAGTCAAACTACAAAGCACAGAGCAATGAATAACTTGAAACAAAAAGACAATGCAAGAAAACAAGTTTAGGTCACTATACCAGCACGACTATAAACAAGTTGTTGACATTGAAATTCCTTGGGCTCCAATGGTGGAGAAAAGATAGTCTCCAATAGATATGAGCATGTGTTTGGTGACAGCTCCTGCAAGGAAGATGACACAATTACAACAAGAACATAAAGAAGAAACTCCCTACGCAAATGAGCTAAAACCGTAGACAAAAATAAAGATGCAATAATCACTTCAATAATGTGAAATAAGTTATAACATAAGCATTCCATGAAAGGCTCTCTCCACCAGGCCTAACTTTTGAGTCGTCACACTGAATCATTAGATGTCCACCATGCATGACGCAAAAGGCAAACTCAACCATTTAAAGCAAGTAAACAAACTTGCTTAAGTTAATAGAGTGCAAAATTTTAAATTTTCAACTACGCCATATAGTAAATCAACGAATCACTTGATTAAACAGGCAAGAAATGCAACAGTGAATACATCCACCAATTATTTTCTCAAGGACAATTTTTGACTCAGTTTTGAATAAGCAAATACAATTAGCTAGCATTTCCAGCATGCCCAAAGTTCCTTGTTTCATGAAAATAATATAGCACACTAAGGTGACTAAGCCTTTAGAGATCAAGTCTTAACCAAGTGAATCTATGTTCTGACACAAACTTGTGTTGACGCTGATTAGTGTAACCCAGTTACTTAACTCAACTAGATCTAAGGCCATTAGATCATATAATATAAGGAAAGAGATAAATTATACTAAATCCTATTGCACCCTGTATTCATATTAGCAAAACAGCTGGCATGGTCAACGGCTTCAGCATGGTTGCTGTCATTGCAACGAGCTGCAATAAGGGGAACTGCAATAAACAGATGATCAAATGGAAACAAATTTATCTGTGTTGTCTAACATTCAAAATCCACAAAGTGTCAGCTACCACTGTGAAATGAAGATCTTATAATATTGAAGGTCATTTTTTTCACATTCAATTATTAAAGTGAAGAATATGGAAAATATCCAAAATTTAAAGCTAGTACAAAGTTACAAACTCAAAATGCCCCAACCTTCAGTAGTCATTATACACACTACACCTTCTTTAAAAAAATATACAAAGAAACATAAACTATAAAAGGTCTGATAGTTTGCCACCTTTCACATATGAGCGAATTGCCATCTCAAGTCCCAATTCCTCAGCCATCGCAAGTTCACAACCATAGCGATTCCAAGAACAGCAGGTCCTGATGGACTTCTGAACTTACAAGTTACAAAGAGTCATACAGTGTATCATAAACAAATAAAATGACAATGCAGAAAACTAGTCCATCAAATTCATTCCAAATGAATGGGACTTCTACATAATTAGCTTGTTCATAAGTATGTAAAAATATGTGAACAAATGTTTTGAGAACCCTCTTTCCTCTCAACTCTCAAGGAACCAAAACTTTAAAATGAACCATCCCTTCCTCTAGCCACAATAACAGCCACCTCCTGAATAACATAGAAAAAAGGCTGTCACATTATTGCCAAATTTAAAATACTGCTCTTAAGAGGTAAAGGAAAGTTAAGAAACAGTATCACTAACTCGAATTCACATACTCACTTCATATAGAAGCTCTTCACACAATCATGAGTCATGAACATTGGACATCAAAGCAGAAAACTACAAGAAGCAACTGAAACAGACACTAGAATCACATTAGATCAAGAAAAAGAAGAAAACAAAACAACGCAAAAAAAAAAAAGCATTACCAAGAGGCAACTTGAATCATTCTAATGATATATATTCACTTGGTTCATCCTTAACTTGAAAGAAATACATATAGTCAATTAACAAATGATTCACAAAATATTTAATGAATACAATTTCTTCAAAACATACTTTTGTTAAAACTTCATGCAATGGATCACCATCATTCTTTACCTAATTACCCAAACAGACCAAAGCTTCAACTGTTTTTGGCATCAACGAACTATGACTATCATTAACAATTTGACCTCCTCTACTAAAAGCTTTTTTTGAAGCAACCAAAGTTATTGGGATTGACAACAGATCACGTGCCATTTGTGAAAGAATTCGATACTTAGATTCCTTATCCTTCCATCATTGCAAAATATTGAAAGAATCTTCATCATCATTATCATCATGCTTAATCAATCTGTCCCCCAAATATGTGTCTATCTCTGATTTGGTGACCTAAAAAGCAACATTCCCAGCTTCACCTAAGAACTTAAAAAATAGCTTTCTTCCACCACGTGGGGTGTCTCGACTCTCTCGACCTTGAATACTAGAGGAATTGGTTGATGCAGTAGAAATATTGACATCCACTTCATTTCTTTAAATGTAACTTTCATAAACATCTTGTAAAGATTGTTTTATCATTTGCATTTGTTCTTACCTTTCTTCTCTTGACAGGTAAATTCTTGAAAAGACAATTCTCATAATGTGAGTTTCACCCGTGGATCTAATATGGATGCAATAATCATTAAGAAGTTACATGATTTTCAATATTTATCAAATTTCTCCTTCATTTTCATTGCCATTTCCTTCATAAACCCACCTTCATTTTCAACATTTTCTTGCAATATTTCTTGAACTCTCCAAATTTCAAGAAAATATAAGTTTGTTGTTGCATAAGATGACCCAGGAAATAAGGTGGACACATCATAGAAAACTTGAAGAAAATCACATATTACTGCTATTTTTTCTCAGTCCTCAAGTCCAAGCAACCATACCAAACCTGAGTCTTCCATGCTATATCTTGCAAAAGCATCTTTATATGCAAGAGCTGTTTCCAACAGAAAATATGTTGAATTCCATCGAGTTGGTACATCTAACACTAACTTCTTTGTCGTTGAAAAATCCAACTCTCTAGCTGTAGCTGCAAAACTGTGGAGTCTTGAAGGTGACACTTTGATATATTTAACTGCATCTCTAATGCTAATGATTTCATCTTTAATAACACTCAACCCATCTTGTACCATCAGATTCAAAATATGTGCACAACATCGCACATGAAAAAACTTACCTCCATAATACAAGTTGATGTTGCTCTTTTCAATGTTTTCTTTTAATTTTCTGACAAGAACATCANTTCTTCGTGACATCTGAAGTATTCCCAGATTTAAAACTTAAAATTGTTTCCTTTTTGTTAGCAAAACATGTCAAACATTTGTGTCTTCTCATTGATGATGTAGATCCTCCCGCACTTATTAAAAATAGTGTACTACAGTACTTACATTTTTCTTTTTTTATACCATTTATAACAACCTCATCAAAATCATTCCATATTGTAGAAGTCTTTGACCTTGATCTTTTTGCACCACTTATACGTACTTCAGGTGCATCTATTGAAACTCCTTCATATTCAGTGTCTTGCAAATCCATAGGAGTTTCATTAGAGGAATGTACTTCGATTGGGACATCATGTGAACTCTGTCTTGAATCACATACTTGTTTGCCCTTATCAATGATATTTCTTCCTAAATTTGTCATTCTTCAAACTAGTAATTTTCCCCCCTGCTCAAGCTATTCTCCTATTTGATCATGAATTTTGATAGAAACATATTACAACTTAAGGGAATATGAAATGAAAAACACTACTTCTTATTATTAAATATAAAAAACACTAATCCCAACGGGAAAAACTACATTTAGACAATACGGAATTTGGAATAAAAAGAACTATATGAGCATACTACTAATTCAAAATACCATTTTATAACAATAGATTAACTTACATAGAACTCTCGTTTCCCGATTAAAAGCTTCCAAGTGAGAGATGCAGAAGAGCCAGCAACACCAACCGTATTAGTATGAAAGCGAGAAGCCATATACATCAGCCTCTGGGTACGCTCCTTTGGATTTTTGACTCTCTGCGATCAAGGCCATCAACCTGGTGTCTTCGTCAGCCATGGCTAAAAACCAATGTCACCTGTTGTCTCTCTATCCTCCACACCGAACGCCTATTTATACTTTGCAAAGGAGATGTGAAATTTTGTCTTTGGTTATTTGCTTCCATATATACGACCGGTGTTTCTTTCCGTCACCCAAGCAAATCTGATTTGATTTAGTGCATGACACTTTAACCGCCCACATTGAACCTAGTATTTTCCTTTGGATTTCCCCCAAAAAAATTAAGTAATCTTTTCTATCCAGACAGATCCATTAATAAACATCTTGTAAATGATACCAATCTGAATGAAGGTAAATGATACAAATTAATTATTCTTTGTCACGAAGGTAGATTCTTTTTATATGGATGATGTATAAATGAGCGATCTCCGAAGGAGTATCTTAAGTTGCTAGCTTATTGAACACAAAATTTTGAATCATGGTCTAATATCATAACCCTATACGCCTCCACATTTCAGTAAGACAAATGACAATCAATACAAAGAATCGAAAGAAGGGTAGCAAATACTCAGCAACCAGCAATCGGAAGTTTGTTATGCCGGAGGCCCGGCCCGATTGGCCAGCCCTAGAGTCAGCTGAGTGTTTCCCTCTCTTTCTTCCTCCTCTGAACCTTTCCTCGCATCTCTTCGTCTCCTGTGCGGCAGAGGAAGGAGATAGCGGAAGAGAGGCTCAAGCCGAGGACCCAGGGAGGGGGAGGAGGAGGATAGGTGGTCGTCGTCGTCCATCTGAGGGTTTCTGCAGCATTCTTGGTGGGAAGGGGAGGAGGAGCTGGAGGTGCTGGTAAGCCGACGGTGACGGTGAGGAGGCAGAGAGGCCGACAGGCGCAGCCGCGCAGAGCTTCGACGGGCGACGGGCATAGTATCAAAGCATGTGTTTTTTGTTGGGCTTTTCAAGCCTGGACGGGTAGAGTAGAGATCCAAACCTGAGCCCGGACAGTTAGAGTTCCGGCCCGTCTTATTGGTCATATGCCGTTCTAGCCGCCTTGGCTCCCCAACCTTGAAAGCTCTCATTGTGGGTAAATAAGGATTGTGAAAAAAAAAAATTTAAAATGTCATGTACTTTGTAAAAAATTTAAAAAATAACTTTGTCACTTTCTTTTCTTGGTGTGTATATTTGTTGCATGTACATATTTGTGGCGTGTGCAATGAACAGGGAACTGAACATGGTGTACCATAAAGCGGTTCTGTTCCAAAAATATGAAGACATATGCGAACCCACTAGCATGTTCATCAATGTAAGAAGAAAGAAATCATGCTGCCATGATACGAATGTGGGCATTTGTATGTGTCCCACAGGCTCTCAACCAGAGGACAAGAGAACCCAAAAACGAAGAAGACACAGAGATGCTGAACAGTCATGTGCTGTTATTTGTTACTGCTTCCTTGAAGGGAATTGCTTGGAAGATGTCACTGTAAGATGGCGATTTTGGTGCACAACAAGGAGATAAATGCTCATTAATGGCGGTTCCAAAGGAGGCAGGCTGAGTCATGTTGTTTCCCTTTAATGTACACTAGCTGGTCTGGAATCTGATTAGGTGCTGACTGTAGTTTGGGACCCATTCAATGTTGACATCTTCCAAGCAATTCCCTTCAAGGAAGCAGTAACAAATAACAGCACATGACTGTTCAGCATCTCTGCGTCTTCTTCATTTTTGGGTTCTCTTGTCGTCGGCAGAGAGCCTGTGGGACACATAGAAATGCCCACATTCGTATCATGTCTGCATGATTTCTTTCTTCTTACAGTGATGAACATGCTAGTGGGTTCGCATATGTCTTCATATTTATGGAACATAACCGCTTTATGGTACACGATGTTCAGTTCCCTGTTCATTCTTTGAGGAGGTGTTTGCTTACATGGATTCTGATCTGACTTGAGATCTTGGGACGTAATTAGATCTTAAGATGCATGGACAGGGATGTGGTGTACCATAAAGCATTTCCTGCATCTATTTAAAAACATAACATTTTAAAGAACTTTTCCTGCATCTAAAACTTTTCTCAATTAAACATTAAAAGTTTGCACAGGGTTTTATCAATTTCTCAAAACCTTTCCTGCATCTATTTTTTTCTCCTTCAACCTTTCAAGCTTTGTTTTTCTGTTACCTTTCTTTGTCTCTTTTTCCCCTCTTCCTCTCTTCTTTTTTTGCTATTTTTGGATTGCCTAAGCCCCATTTGTGTTGCAAAGTTCTTTTTGGAGGCCCGGGTGCCGGGTACCTGGCAGCGGCTCGACCCAGTGCCCAGGGGCCCAAAATCATTTTTCTGCTACCGAAGCCTGAGTCGGGCCGGGTGCCGGGTACCTGGCTGCAGCTCGACCCAGTGCCCAAGCGCCCAAAATCGTTTTTCTGCTACCCGAGCCCGGGGCCTGAGTCGGTCCGGGTACCAGACGGCGGCTCGACCCAGTGCCCAGGCTTCATGAAGTTTGTTAGATCTAAAGCTGGACCAACCAAAAAAAAAGAAAAAACTTATTTGGTGAAAAAAAAAACATATAAAACTCTCGTACTGCAACTAAAAGCTTCCAAACTAGAGAGAGGGGAGAACCTAAACCTACCCTTTATTTTTGAAGGCGAGAAACTGTATATATCGATCTCTGGACCATTACTAGCAACACTCAAGATCTGCACCAACCTGGCATCTTTATCAGCCATGGTTAAAAACCAATGTCACCTTTTGTCTCTCCAGCCGCCACACACTGAACGCCTATTTATACTTTGAAAAGAAGAAGAAATATTTTTTTCTTTGGTTAATTGCTTCCAAATATACGACTTGCATTTCCTTCCATAACCCAAGCACATTGATTTCATTTGGAGCGTCACAGCTTAATGCTCCACGTAGAACCTGAATTACTTAATCTTTTCTCTCCATACATATCCATTAATAAAAATCTTATAGATGATATCAATCTTTTTTATCCATTTATAAAATCTTATGAAATAAATTACACACTCAGATCTTGCAAGGTGTTCGAAAGAAGATCTTGTAAGGTATCCAATACATTAGGAAAGCATGGCTTTTTAGATGGAAAATGTATGCATGAGCGGTCTCCGAAAGGAATATCCCAAGTACCTTAGGGGCCTTTTGATGGATTGAAAACTTGGAATTGGAAAAAAAAAATCTGGAAATAAATTTTCTGAAATAAAGGAATGGAAAAAAAATCTTTTGATTCTCATTTTGATGTGTGCATGATGAATGAGGAAAAAATTTCCTTAAAACTTATTTCTTAGTTTCATGGATCAGATTTTTTTTTTTTCAGGTTCTTATGTGTGAATGTGTCTCTGCATTTTCATGAAGTTTGTTAGATCTAAAGCTGGACTAACAAAAAAAAAAAGAAACTTATTTGGTGAAAAAAATACATAAAACTCTCATAAACCAAATATATGACCTGCATTTCCTTCCATAACCCAAGCACATCTGATTTCATTTAGAGCATCACAGCTTAATGCATGCCCCACAAAGAACCTGAATTACTTAATCTTTTCTATCCATACTTATCCATTAATAAACATCTTATAGAGTGTTAAATAAATGAAACATAAAACCGCCCTAGGTTTAGGTTCTCCATTCTGCAAACCGATTGGGTCACACTGACCACAATCTTTACATGCACCTAAAAATGTTTGTCCTTCATCTCCATCGGTCACTATATATATATATATATACTTCCAACAAAATTTGGATATGGTTTTGCTTTTTAATATTCCTACCCGATCTGCTTCCCTGCTAAATCAAGCCACATTTCTACACTTGGATATGGAAATAGATAAATTCAACTAAAATGCCCCGACCCGGAATAAGCATTGAATTGAAACCACTCTTGTGGTCGGAACTCTTGTTCGTTAATGTCCACAAGAGTATAGTCACATTTCTCATACTAAATGTGCATAAGAAGTTGCAATGTGGGATCAATGCTCATAGATAGAAAAGGAAGGTGTGAGAGCATGGCTATGGTGTTGACTTAAGATGTTAATGGTGACGAAGATCAAGTATTCAGTAATACTCTTCGAAGCATGTTTTCTCATGATAAAGGCACTAGGAGAGACAGAAATTTTGGCTGGTGGAGGCACTAGTTCAATAACATTAATGTTTTNCCGTATTGACCAAGGGCATATTAGTACCTTCCCCACCTACGTGTCAATGCTGTCCTGAATCTTAGGAGTATGAGGGAAAATAAAAGGGTTTCGGCCTTTTCGGAGTATCTCTTTTATATCATTTCGTTAATTATCCTCCATTGGCTTTAGACTTGTTATATTAATGGTTATGCCTACATAATGAACAACTTTCAACTTGAAGACATTAAGCCTAAAATGGCAAGGAATTGAGGAGTTTCTTAAAACTGAGAAAAACTAATCAACCAAGTGCCTAAGCAATTCACACACACTTCTAATTCCTCGTTTTATTCTTTTCACAAATTAGAGAGCATTTGGTAATTTTGGTTACTATAGATTTGAAATCCATGAATTTGACGTGGATCTGACTTGACATACTTTTACTGATATGGCAAAATATCCAAGGTAAAAAACCTATTGTTCATCAAACTAAGAATCTTAGCTTTAAAGATCCACACTTAAAATCTTTAGTTTACCATTTTTGCATTGAGAAAATGTCAAATTTAAATATCCAAGGGGAAGAGTATAGTCTTAAACTCAAGATTCCTAAATGTTAAAGATCTCAAATCTCAAGCTATCAGACCTCCCCTTAGGACAGTGGCGAAGCCACATGGTGGCTAGTGTGGGCAGTTGCCCACACCAACCTCACAAATTTACTTATTTTTATATTAATAATGTCCCGTCATCCGCAACCGCGGGCCACTTCAGCCTTCAAGGTCAGCTGGCTGCTCCGCCTTCAGCCCAAGGTTCCTGCCTGTGCCTGTGCTCTCCGCTCCTGCGTGTGCTCTCTGCTTCAGCCTTCTAGCCCTTCTCCCTTCAACTTTCAGCCCAAGGTTCCTGCCTGTGCAAGTTCTCTCTCTCTCACGCTTTCTTTCTACATTCTCTCTCTCGTTTTCATCACGATTCATATTTTTGGTTCCTCCTGCAGACGCTTTTCCCTCTTTGTCTCCTCGGACGCATCCGAACGCCTCTCCCTGGTTTGCACAAAGAACCATATACGCTTGTTGGGCTCTGCTCATCTCTTTTGCAGCATGAGGTGAAGTCTTCCACTCTTCCTGTTGCAAAATCGTTGCTCCACTGACTTCAGTTAGAGTTTTATTCTACCATGTTGTGCCCAATGGCTGGTGTTTGTATCCATGCCTACTATAATTTGGGATTGAGACTGCTTTGCTCCATTTCAATCTATTTGAATGGGAAACTAAGAGTTACACCGTAGTTTCCTTTGATATCTCATGCAGTGGCAATACTTTAGTAAATGAAAAGGGAGGTAACAAAGTTAATGTTATCGAGTATGGGCGGATGCTATACAAGTGGACTGTGTGATTTTTTATTGATATATTTCAACCTCTAGTTTTTGTGGAACAATTTTTGGTCTGCAGATCGTTCTCATAATCTCATTTATTAGTTAAAATTGCATTTGTAGGGTTGTTGACTTGTCAGTTTTGCTTACTTGATTATCATTTGCCTTTTGCCTATTACGGTTGTATATTCAAGTCATAGTTGAGTTTCTGCACGTTTGAAGTTCTTCTCTAAAGATATTGTTCTAGGGTGCAAAGATCAGCTCATGCATTTGGTGATGTTTTAACTTTAACCCAACATGATTGTGTGGGTTAGACAGTAATATATTATGTTTTATTCCATGTGGTTTAGATTGCCTATGGGAGTTTATAGCAGTTTAGTTTTGCTGTTTTAGGTGTTGAAAGTCCTTAAGATGTCAAACACGCAACTTGTGTGAAATGTGCATTGCATGCAGCAGTATGTGTTTTTGAATGTCTATATATATATGGGAGGAGTTTATCCAACTTGAACTAATTTGTTCATGACATATGCTTATAAATATGGGAGGAGTTTATCCAACTTGCACTAATTTAATGGCCTTGGAATATGAACTAAACTGTTTAAGTTATAGGAATCACAGTCAGTGAAATAGTCCAAAAATAGTTAGACTGCATGGTCCAGGCCAACGTCGTGGATTGTGCTGAGGCTGGTGGCTAGTCATTGACTAGGTGAGTTGGGTTCCAATCCTTGATTTTGTCTGCTTGCAATTTGCTTCTAATAGCTGCTTGTGTGATGAAGATTCTTCTTTTCTATTTCTTTCACACTTTCATGTTTTTGCATTTATTTTCCTTGTAAGCTTTCTTTATCTACATTCAGAGTTCCCAATTCCTGTCCAATAAAATGGGAACATTTGAGCACTCAATGAATCAATTCTAAGGCTGTTCAGGGCATGGATTTTCTGGTCACCGACTCACCATTTTTTCACCATGCACATGCCTTTATCCTCTGAATATGATAATTTTGGCATTTAAATAGGTAAGAAACCAGCAAAGGATTTTATAGATGACGTGCACTTACGTAAATACTGTTGCACTAATCTAAGCAACCACATATAACATTTGGAGAACTAAACTTATTTGACATGCTTGAAATATGAACTGTAACTATCAAAGTTAAAATAAATAAAAAGCTTGACATATGATTTTAAATTACTAAGTCAAAGAAAATGCATATGCGTGAATTAGTTGGATACCTGGTCTGTGTCATAGACTGAATGGCCAGTCCTTGGCTAGGTTGAATAAGTTTTAATCCTGATTTCGACTAATAGGATTTGCTCGAGCTATTTGCTTATGTGAGTGATAACCTTTGCTGTCTATTGCTCTCATGTCATCTTCTTTTATTTCTGTTATGCTTTTTTTTTTTAAATGTCATTTCAGTGTGTGTTTTGTTTTTTAATAAATGAGAACATTTTCACGAATGTGTATTCTTTGGATTAATTCTTAAGGCTGTTCGCATTTGTGTCTCTGTGCCACCATTAACAAGAGTTGATGCTCAAAGCATGGGTACATGACACATAAACTTGTAAAAAAAAACAACAAAGGATTTGATGGCACCACTTGTAGAATTGCATGCAAAGAGTAATCCCATAAGCATCACAAAAGCAACTGGTTAAACGGGAAATTATGAAAACTCAAGTGATTAGGGATTTCATATGTGGTAATATGCATGTTGATGGCTAGTTTCTTTCCATTTTTAATCTATTGTTATAAAATGGTATTTTGAATTAGTTGTATGCTCATATAGTTCTTTTTATTCCAAATTCCGTATTGTCTAAATGCAGTTTTTCCCGTTGGGATTAGTGTTTTTTATATTTAATAATAAGAAGTAGTGTTTTTCATTTCATATTCCCTTAAGTTGTAATATGTTTCTATCAAAATTCATGATCAAATAGGAGAATAGCTTGAGCAGGAGGGAAAATTACTAGTTTGAAGAATGACAAATTTAGGAAGAAATATCATTGATAAGGGCAAACAAGTATGTGATTCAAGATAGAGTTCACATGATGTCCCAATCGAAGTACATTCCTCTAATGAAACTCCTATGGATTTGCAAGACACTGAATATGAAGGAGTTTCAATAGATGCACCTGAAGTACGTATAAGTGGTGCAAAAAGATCAAGGTCAAAGACTTCTACAATATGGAATGATTTTGACGAGGTTGTTATAAATGGTATAAAAAAAGAAAAATGTAAGTACTGTAGTACACTATTTTTAATAAGTGCAGGAGGATCTACATCATCAATGAGAAGACACAAATGTTTGACATGTTTTGCTAACAAAAAGGAAACAATTTTAAGTTTTAAATCTGGGAATACTTCAGATGTCACGAAGAAGCTTATAGAAATGGGTTTCAACATCGATGCTCAAGCAATAAGAGAGATAATTGCAAAACTAGTGGCAACCGGAGAACATGCTTTTTTCATAGTGGATAATTGTTGGTTTAGGTTCATTCTTAAGATTGGTTTTCCTAATTGGGTGCCAGTTTCAAGAATGATAATTAAGAGAGATGTCATGAAATTATATGAAGATGAAAAGAAGAAATTGCTTCTTGTCTTGAAGGGTGTTCATAAGATTACTTTGACCACAGATATGTGGACATCAAACCAACAACTTGGATATATGGCATTAACAGCACATTTCATTGATAAAGAGTGGAAGATGCAACAACGTATCATCAACTTTACCGAAGTTGAGCCACCTCATACTAGGTTAGTTTTAGCAAATGTAATTGCTAAGCATCTTACAGAGTGAGAGATTAAAAAAAATAATATCTATAACAGTTGACAACACTTCATCAAATGATGTTCTTGTCAGAAAATTAAAAGAAAACATTGAAAAGAGCAACATCAACTTGTATTATGGAGGTAAGTTTTTTCATGTGCGATGTTGTGCACATATTTTGAATCTGATGGTACAAGATGGGTTGAGTGTTATTAAAGATGAAATCATTAGCATTAGAGATGCAGTTAAATATA
>JAANDH010002747.1:1995-13445 GCA_011799765.1 Nymphaea thermarum | reverse complement strand
TTCAAATAAAAAAAGCGGCAATCCGTTTAGATTCAATGGCCCACCACCACCTCGCTTTTGACTTTTAAAAAATATAAGAAAGTTCTTTCAAACTTGTCAAAAAATTGTATCAATTCACGGCCGATTAGGCTGATTCCAAAAGCTTTTCTGAGAAATTATGGATAGTTTGTCATCTTAAGAGTACCAGCCCGGATGTGGTTGGCATGGCAAATTCACAAAGAAAATCACATACTTGAAAGCAACAGAATCAAACATGAAAGACACGTCCAATAGTACGAATACCATCAATGGACAAATTTTCACCACGAGAAGGAAATATCAGGCTGGTTCGCACGGCCAAAGCTTCTTGCCCGATCATATCATCAGCAGTTACACATGGCACATTCAATAAGGCACCAACCCAATCTGTAAATCTGCGTCAATGTATTTGTCATGATCAATGATGATGAACACTAGACCACAACGCTCCAGTGTCCATCACGCCTTCCTAGAAAGCAACCAGTAGCAGAGATCATGCCTTCCTAGAAAGCAACCAGTAGCAGAGATGCTCAGGAGCGAAGAACAAACACGATTAACGAATTAGGGTTCTCCAATAAGGGGAACAGAAAAGTATTTTCAGATTCATACCAGCAGTTAACTAAAGATCTTTCCTTGAGTTCACAGGCTAGCTACAATGTTGAAGAGTCTATATTACAGAAACAGACTCATAAGGTGAAGCAGGCCACCTTGCGTTCATTGACGCTGACCCTGACCAGAACCTCGGACCTGACAGCCATGCAAACACGTCCGGTGTATGCACATCCATGTTGAATCCCATGTGCACAATCACTTTCTCATCAGAAAACTATGCAGTGTTGACCCAGACATGAACCACATATATGAGCATTGACCAAGGAATTCAAAACAGATCATATTCAGAAAACTCGGAGGAGAAACACATTCAATCCAGCATTCAGATAATAATCCTGCAGACAAGCACATTCTCCTCTGCATTTCGTGCAACATGTTCTCCAATTACGATCCTGCAAAACCCCAAGTTTCCATCATTGGCTTTTATAAAATAAAAATGGTCACCGCAAGAATACTCTCATAACTTTTACAGGACATCATGTACCAATATATATTGCAGACTGTGGAACTCTTCCAAGTTTCAAACAGACGAGGTCCATGCCAATTGTCATTAGACATAATTCTGTTATAAATATTACACCCTACTTTTCTATTGGCTTATTGCCTCACCTAAATCTGCCATGCTCTCAAGCTTTGCAATAGGTTCAAGGAGGGATTTCTCATGCTCCTGTATACAATGTCAATTTCTGCTAACATTTGATCCTCAAAGAAGGGGAAGCAAAAAGCTCTACTAAAGGGAAATGCTGACGAGTACATAACACATATATTCATGTTTCTGTATTTAAGATTGGTTTCAAAGCATTCAGTCCAGTTGTTCACCTAACTATTGCCATGTGGAAAGTAGTTACATCTTTCAATACATGAATAGGGAAAAAATAAGGTTTCATATGTAATGGTAATCTCTTGAATGGCGACAGATATCCAACAATAGAAATGGAAAGAAAAATAGTCACCTGTGTCGTCAAACTCTTTGCAAATATCACGTTTTTATCTCAAGATTGGAAAACAGTATAAAAGCTAAAAATATTACTTAACGAAATGGAATCAGTCACAAAGCAACTACAAAAAATCATGCAACAATTAGTTACCTTATCCGGAAACTAAATTGTTGTATCATGTGGGAACCAAATCGTTGTACGTATCCCTGTGATTCATCCCATTTGTGATGAACATAACTGCAATAGAAACTAGCAATATGACAAAACATAAACTGAAAGCGAGCATCTTGGGGTTCATCTTTTTCTTGATAGTTACACATGGTTTCCTTCTTCCTTCTACCACTTCATCAAATAAGGCATGATCAGCCTCCACTGGATGACCATCAGTTGAAGATACAGACTCTGTCTTATGACAGGAATGCGATTGGCGGACCTGGTCGGCTTGAAATGTAGCTTCTTCAACATTATTCTGCCAATCAGTCATGTTAGGGGCTTCTGAAGACTTCCATTCACAAAATTCCAGTTTGAGATGTCTCTGAATTTTGTTTAGTGGGCTAAGTTCTGCTCTGTTGGAATTCTGGCTACTTCGATCACTAGATTCTTCATCCAAGATATTGCTCTCAGCGTCTTGGTTTTGAAGAGACCGCAGTAGCTTTCTGGGAAATGTGAAAATCTTGATGTCATCTGCAGGAACTGTTGGATACTTTTGGGGAAACAATAGGAAAACAAAACACATGTCAGGAGCCAAAAGTCAAATAAAAGCCGGACATTTAAACTCTTGCAAACGAGAAATGGGTGAACATTATCAGGGAAAATTGTTCTAAGAAAATCTCGGTGTTATCTACAATAAGCATGAGATGACGCTTTTTCTAAGCAGAATTTGATGCTACAGAAAACAGCAATGCTGAACCCCATAACCATCTTGCGAACAGAATATGGCTTAAGACACTGGGTAAAGCTTGTATAACTGAAAAAGCAAAATTTCCAACCCTCATATAGAACAAGGTTAAACACATCTGTTTGGCGCTTGAATTATATTTCTCACTTGTAAAACTGGAATTTGGTTTATATCGCAACCGTGGTTCAACTAAAAATAAAATCCTTAAAAGGAAATGGTATTTCTTTGGATCGTGTACCTTTGGGGTATCATTTTCTGCCTCCAAAATTTCGGAATTTGAACCAAACCCAGTAAACTCTTCAGAAAGTTCGGCCCCCGTATAAGTAACATCCTCATTGATCAAGCATTTGGGATCTTCCTTGAAGCTAGTACCAATAAAACCTGTATGCCCATCTGTTATGTTTGAAGAATAAAGACAATCTTTCAAGGAAACATCTACAACACTATGAGTGTCCATCCAAAGGCTATGATTTGTAGGCCTTCCAAAGTTGCAGTATGACTGAGCAGGCGAAATGGGTGATGTAGCAAAATGAGTCACTGTCTCAGATTCAGGCGTTACAGACCTAAGAGAGGGGTTACAGGTGATTGTGGACTCTGCACTGTATGGAATCATGCTATGATCTATTTTTACTTTCTTCACTACTGCGATGGTTCTTGCATTTAGAAGAGCCTCGGTGGCAGCACTCCTTACAAACTGATCAGAGCGGCATTTCTCCAAGAAGACGAGAATTTGCTCCATTTTGGAACAAATGCTACTTGGGTCTACATGTTTCAAAATGGAGTTTATTAATTGGATTGCGTTCAAGTGCTTCTGTGCAGATATTTTAGTCTCCCCAGGCCCACATATGTCGATAGCCGATCGTATAAGTGACAGAGCATATCTCTCTAAAATCAATGGATTGCACTTTGCAAGAGACACTACAAGACCCATGTGAGAATGTGTCTGTGTTACCTTCTCTTCAAGAGCTCCAGATAAATTTAGGCAAACCATATTCACTGTCTGATTAGAAGCAAATCTCCAATCACCAGATTCCGCAAGAGTTTTCAAACAAAGGGCAGCACCAGAAGCTTAGAATTCATGATGTCCCATTAGAACTTCCGACAAGGGCCGAGCAAGAGAGTCAATAATCGATGACTTTTCGTTGTCGGGAGACAAAGGATCCATTCCATAACGTGCAATGGCAGGTACAACGTTCGTGCAGGCTTGAAGGAGTGTGAAACAACCTGCACTTGAAGTCAAGGTGGAGATGATGGTTGACATGATGTCTCGGATATGGGGAACTATATTCTTTCCATGAACACGAGCAAGGACTTCATAGAGAGAGATAATGTGCTTGTACGATGAAGAATTTGATTCTGTAGATTCTGAGACTTGGGCTACAAGCTCCTGCTTCAGTAGCGGACTGACGCTCCTCCCCATTGAAGAAGCTGAAAGAAGAACTGCGAAAGAAGACCGATTAAAAATATGTTTAGATCTCATTCATGACATTGCAAAAAATAAAAATTCGGACATGACAGCAAATTTGATTGGTTAGGGAAGAAAGTAGGTGGCTAAAAATGTTAATATGTCAGCAGGCCAAAACAATCACATAGCGCAGTAAATGTACGCATATGTTTGGCTAAAATACATAAAAATTCAAATAAAATGTGTCTTTGTTTGTGAAATTCAACAATACATGGTGGCCATAAAGATCCTATTGAGTCAGCCATAAATAATAAGGTGACATGCTTCCACATGGAACAGGATATTCCAGATTCACAATGGAAGTAAATGATTAAGACAACTTTTCAAACTACTTAAGCTTCCGACACATTCAAATTTGGTTGTCCATCATAATCATATCTTATAAACTGTTCCAGCTCACACATCTCAAAGTTTGAACCAGAACCTTTGGTGATTGTTTTGCACAACTATCTTTTTCCTGCTACATAAGTTTGCCATGCTCTTGGCTTTCTATCTTCAGGAGTCCAATAGCCACTTACCTTTCCCATATTGCTTTGTTTCATAAGATATTTCTATGAGGCACATATAAAGCAAAAGTGGATAGTTTATTTTCTATAAGCGAGTCAGACATATCATGCTTCAAGACGGCTTGTTGACAAAATGAACCATTTGACCTTGAAATTAAATAAGTAACATTATAAATTGGACTGAAGAGTAATGCACCAAAAGAAAAATCAATAACATACCTTGCTTTACATCTTCTGAAAAGTGACCAAGATCTTCTTCAAGGCGTTTCATTTGACTATCGATCTACAACAAAGTCAATTCCGGCATCAGTTCTTCAGTGTTCAACTGTTTGCAGTCACGAGACATCATGTCATAGCTTTAATACAGAATACCAACTATTAAGTATTCATGTAGACATAAGACACCCCCAATTAGTGTTGATTAGAGAGAATTGTATGTTGCAAGCAACAGCCCGATGATATCATTTCAGAAGTCAATGAGTGAGAGAGAGAGATCTATATCAGCTGTAAATTATATGGAGAAAACGTTACATATTTGCATTAGTTTGTTGTAGGCAAATTGCATACTAAGTGGAAGCTTTGGAGAGGCTTGGACAATTCCTAGCTTCACCATCATTTTATCAAATCATGACGGCATTTTATCAACCCACCTACAATACACGTGCCGCTGATAATGAATCATGTCGACCTAAACAAAACATATTTTCAGTTGTGATGTTGTAACAAAAAAGGGTTGCATATATCCTATACTTCCTGTACAGGTGTGAGCCAGTATCTATATTCACTTAAGCATCTTCCCAGAGTATCTGTTACGGGCCAAAATCCGACGCCCCAAAGGCCCGACGGCAGCCCGGCCGAGGTCCCCTGTGCAAGCATAGCTAACGGCGTAGGATGTAAATGGGCAAACCGCTTACCACCTTGTAAGCCTACGGTATCTAGGCATTGCGAGGTTGAGGGTGGCGGAAGTCTGGGTCCAACTTGGGAAGACCCATCAAGCCTCGGATGCAGGGCTGCAGTGGGCGGAGTGGGAGGAGCAGCCAACGTGAAAAAGAAGGGAACAAGGCTTGAACCCGGCTCCTGGGAGGGCTCAAACCAGCAAAGCAGTGGACCACGAAGAGGACTAGGATCAGCCAAAGCAGCTAGGTCCGAAGAAGTGCCTAAACGTGGTGGTCTTCAGGGTAGGTCTGAACCGAACGAGGGGCTCACCGAGCCTAGGCTAGACGAACCTAGCATGAGTCCATTCCCTCCTTACTCTTGAAGACGTTTCTAAGACCAAGGGTCTTAACTAGCTCGGCCACACTGGCCAAGCTCGTGCACCAACGCTCGAAGTGGGGGCGTTAACCCCCACGAGGTCCCCACCTTGGGTCTAACCAGCCCAAGGGCTTTCTCATTTTGGCACTTAGGCATTTTGAGCATTAAGACCTAGGTTTTAAATGCGTTTTTACTTATGCGCCTAAGAGATTTGAAGTAGAGACCTAGCAAGGCAGGTTGTGCCTTGCGCCAATGTAAAGCGGGTTAGTTTAGGGAGTGATCCGGGTATTTGGATCCGCTCCATTTGCTTTTGTATATATGTTTTCAGATCCTTGCACTTGGAATCAACCATTGAACTAAGAATATTGGAATTTGGAACGTGTGGTGTTGGGCGGAAGCCCCTTTCTCTTTCTTCTCCCTCGGCTCACCCCTCTCCCTCGGTGGTGTCTCCCTTCTCCCTTGGCGTCCCCTCTACCTCCATGGCGCACTCTCCTTCCTCCACTCGTCCTCAAGGTATCTCCCTATCCTAGCGCCATTTCCTTTAGCGTCTTCTACATTTCCGACCCCAAGGTGAAGATCGGCTTCATCACTCTTGCCCACCGAAGGTCTCTTCTTCTTCTCGTCCTTGTTTTCTTGTCTTTTCCCTCTCCCTCGACCTACGGATCATGGCCTAAGGATGGCAGCAAGCTCCGGCGCGCGGCGGCTCCAACGGTCCACGGTGAACCCCATTGCACAAGCAACAAGGGTGACTTTGGTGCCTTCTCCTTGACAACGAAGGAGTTGAGAGGCCGAACCACTAAAGGGTAGATTGAAGACGAAGGGTCTCCTCCGTCCTCAATATCGACGGCTTGAAAGGTTAGTCTAACGGTTGAAGAAGATGGAAAGTGTGTGTTGAAATAGTGATTCTTTGGAGAGTTCGGCCAAAGGAGACCACTCGGCTCTCCGTGGTTCTGAGAGCCCGGTCCCACCTCCGGCGGTGAAACCACTCCCTTGGAGTTTTCAGCCCAAAGAAGAGGACAGCACCCTTGGCATACCCGAGGAGCCCAACCCTCCTTCCGAAGTCGAAACAGCCTTGGAATCTCGTTCCTCATGGCTAGAAATCTACCCCGTAGCCGGGAGATCAACCGGAGCCATTTTAAGAGAAATCCGACGGTTCAAAGTGAAGAAAAGAGCAAAAGAATTCCGTCGGCCTCATTCAAGGAAAGGTCGGTTCCAGCAGCTTAAAATGGTCTGAAAGTCCCCCTTCCAGCCACTATTTGTGCCAAATATTGATAGCACTGAAACCCCCTTGAAGAGAAGAGCAAAATAGTCCCATTCGGGCGCAAAGGGCCCATCGTAAGCTTCATTTCGGGTCTCGCCGGAAAACCTGCAAGTTCCGGTCACCGCTGCTAATTCCGGTGACCACCATTGATTCCGGTGACGAAGGACCACCCTTACCCCCTGCTGTAACAGTCCCAAGTCCAACACCCGTGGGCATCTAGGACTTTCGGTAAAAGGAAGGAGCTCCACTCGAGAAGAACTTTTTGGAGCTTTAGAGGGTAAATCGGGAAGTTCCTTGGTTCTAAGCCTCCACCGTCGATCTAGCCACGTGTCACCATCCGCCTTCATCTCCTTGACATGCCAACCCCACCTAGTATGGTCCCCTAACCAGCTGGTTCCTTCCCAACCGCTCGTTCCCTCTCCTTTCCCACGCACAATTCTCCTTTTTGCCTTTTGTACTTCACCGTCCTTGGCAAGTACGTCCTTGGTACTTGCTGCCCCTCGCCAGCCCTAGCCGGTACTCCTTTAGCCTCGCTGGCCACTTCTCCATCGCCCAATCCTCTTGCCCCTACTCGCTAGAAGCTTCCTTCCCTTCTAACGAGAGGCTTGTCCCCTCAAGTACAATTACCTTGTACTTGTTGTCCCCTCCTTGTCAGCCCCCTTTTTTCCTTTTGTCTCCACCATCCAAACTCGACACCTCACCTCGTCCTTGGTCCTTTGGAAGCTCCCATTCCTCCTCCTCCACCCGTTGCACCTTGGCCTCTCCCCCACCTCGCAAATCCCCCTCGTACTCCCTTGTGTACTTCCCCCTAGCGTGGCCTCTCCTCCACCGCCCCTTTACCTCGGCCTTCCCTCCTACCTCGTTACCCCCACATCACTTGAAGGCCCCTCGTAATTCATCTCCTACCGTGGCACTCCCTCATCTCCGTGAAGGCTTTGAGCGCATGTTTGGGCCCAAGCCCAAGGCTCTTGTAAGTACAAGACCCCCTTTTTCCACACAAGAAAAAGGAGATCGTCCTTGCTTGACGCTAGAAGCTTCTCAAGCGTGAGCTTCACCTCCCCTCTTTTGTAGCTAGGAACCCTTGGAGTGGCAACCATCGGGCTTTCTTCCTTGGCATCACCAGCCAAGCCTTTGACCGTCCTAGTCTAGTGACCTCGTGCACCACCCCAGCCTTAGTCAGCCCCAACTTGGTTCGGTTTGACCTAGACCTTGACCGGACTCACTCAACCCTAGACCCTTAGGAGTCTTTGACCGTTCAAGCCCCTTGGTCAACCTTCACTTAGGGCACCCGAGCCTACCTCGGGGTCCCTTGACCTACTTGACCCGGACCCACATATGGTCCACTAGGTTCGACCCACCTACCTAGATCCCATCCGCCATTTGGTCAACTTTGACCATTGACCGTGAGCCTAGGCTCAAGTCAACCGGAACCACCCCAACAAGCCCACCTTCTAGCTAGGTTCCCCTTCTCCCACCTAAGCCACATGACCCCTCGGCCTACCCCAACCTTAACCTCCCTTGACTAAACCAGCCCGTCCTATAGAGCCCTACCGCACCAAGCCAGCCCAAGCCTTAGGTAGGACTAGGTACAGCCGGCCGCTAGCTTTCAGTGCTAGTCGCGTCGGCCAGCCCCTCGGCCATCCCGCGCGTCGGCAACCCCCGTCGCCGAGCCACTCTCGGGAGACAGGCAGGTAGGCGCGGCATTAACCGGCTCCCCGCCCCCCTCGGCACTGTCGCGGCGACCGAGCCGTGCCCTCGACGGCATCCCGTCCTTCGGAGTCCTCCCTTGGCGCCCGTCTTCAGATCCTCGGCGCCCACCTTCGGCATCGCCCTCGGCAACGTTCCTCGGCCTCGCCGGCCGCCTCGACTTCAGCCCGCGGCACTCTAGCCGCGTTCTTCGGCGGTCGGCAATCCTCGGCAGCGTCTTTCGCCAGCGGCCAGCACTTCTCGCCTCAACTCCTTGGAGGCTCTTCCCCGCCGGCGTACTCCACAGTGAGCTGCAATACCCGTGGGCCAGGTCTTTGCCCCGGGTCACTATTCCGGCTTCGCCAAGGTCGCCCCTTGGCCGGTATCATCACCCTCTTCCCCCTTGTAGCTTCGGGAGGGTGCTTTTACTTATGTTTTAGGAATTTGCATTTAGTTTGCTTTCCTTTACAGTTTTAGCCGGGCTTCGCCCTTGTCCTCACGTGGTACCTCGGCGGCCGTAGGCCAAAGACACGACCACCTCGGATGTGACCCACCTACAAGGGATTAGGGAATGGTTTGGACGTTAGTAATGGCTTGCATGGTTTGTGTGTGAGATTGAGCAGCTATTCTTGTATCGCACTCGGTTGTAAGGCCTTGTCCTAACTTAACCTCCTTGTAGCTAGACGACCCTAGTTAGGTTGGAAAAGGGATCAACCACTTACCCTTCCTACCTATTCTTTTGCGCCGGGGTTTGTCCGGCCGGGTAGAAGCTTGTGTAACTTGTTAGGCTTTTTAGTTTTTAGAAGCCGTCCTCAAGAAGGTCTTGGGAACTAGGCTCGGATTGGTTCGCGCTTTTTCAAGCCCGCAACCGGTCGGGGACCTAACAGTATCCCACGAACTCCAAGCTTTCTCCAATTTGTCTACCAATCCTGTTTCCAACTATATCTCATTTTCATCAAGCTTCCTTCAATTGATTTATAAAGTCGTTTTAAACCATAACAAGAATCAGATAACAGTAGAGAAGAAAAAGGGAAAGAAATGTTTAGCAGACCAAGTCCACCTAGTGTAGAGGAATGAGACGGTTTTAATTGCTAGAAGAAGCAAAAGCTTGCATAAACAAACCACATTACTGGACACAGGAACAGAAATAACAGAAACAAGTTCTCGAAGAAAGCAGATTTACGAGATCATAGGCCTGTTTAGCCAGCAGAACTTTCTCCGCGCAGAGGCCCAACGCGTTCTCCTGGTTCGCTTCGATCTCCTGCTTCATTTTCTCGATGAATTCATCGTCCTCAGGGTGCACTTTCTTATTACTTTGAGAAAAGAGGCCAAGGCAGTATTTAGTTTGCCTCATACTCTGATTAATCATGGCTGAAAAATCTAAAAAATAAAAATATATGCGTAAAATGATCTCCATGAAGAGCAGAACAAGCTAAAATTTAGAACCCCTAGAACAACCGAATTCGTTTGTGTTCTGTGTTGAAAATTGTACCCTGCGATCTCTCGTCCAATTCTCGCATGTTGTTGAGTAGCCTCCACAGTGTGCTCAAATCTGGCAACGCAAAGAACAAGGGAAAGCACTAAAAAATCTAAAGAAAAATGAGAAAAATAGATCCAAATATTTCGAAAGTCCTGATTTAGAGAGGTACAGAGAGGAATTATGGCTTATTTTACATTCGAGGTAGTCGTTCAAGAAGACCCCCGCCCTTGGGATGGCCATGCCGTCTCTTCTCTAGCTGGTCGACCTAAAAGGAGCGAAACGACATTGTAACCGGTGATGAAGATCGTGAACTCCGAGCAGCGTCGCCGTAGAGTGGAGAGACTCCGGTTGAGGAAGGTCGCCGAGCTCAACAATGCGTCGCTGGGACGCGGGTTTTCAGACTTTAGAGATGGCGGGACGATGCGTCATGCATGCGGATCTAGATCTAATTAATGTCTGGGTAGCCCGACCGCTCCTGCGGTTCCGAGTCCGACTATATTCCTTCTTTTCCTCGGCTCTACTTGGAATGATGCTTTCCAATTGTTATTTTGAATGTACTGATAAAATTCAAATAAATAATTTAATGATTAAAAAATAATAATTTTTAATTAGATGAAAATATGATACCATAAGATTATAACTAAATGCACATAAAATTATGGTTTTACCCCTTATTAGACTAAAGAATTACATATGAAGTGCCCTGCTTAATTTAACTTTTCGTGTGAATCTTAATAAATTTAGTTGTGAAAAAAAAATCACATAAAAAATGTGTAGAAATAAAATTAACTGAAAAAGTTTGCTCAAATTTAATTGCTTGAGAAGTCGAGCATGAACAAACGTTAGTTTTTTGTAAGCCAGTTGCTTTTACGGCTTACAAAAAATTGTTGTCCCTGTACTCACATATGAAACATTGTTGCTTTTAGAATTCAACTTTTTTAATTTTATTTTGCTCGTAACTTTATCTTTGGAGTAATTCAATTTATTTCTTACAAAGTTTATTCGGCCACATGCTAGGTTGAGAGAAGCCAGCAAATGGTCACGGTTCTCAGAATTTGCTCTACCTACAAATATCTTGGCAGTATCTCTGAGACGTGGCTGGCGAAAAGAAATGGAGGTTGGTCTCGCCGTTTCCTGCCGTACCACCCGCCCTCTCCACCTCTCCTTCTCCATTCCGTCCTCCTCTTCCAAATCCTCACACCCCCTCTTCTTGCAGACGAGGCTGAGCAATCCAGGAGATGGAGGTTGGTCTCACCATTTTCACGCCGTACCACCCGCCCTCTCCACCTCGCCGTCAGTTCATAGTCTAAAAACGCTATGCTCATGTGTAGTATC
>JAANDH010002735.1:0-11115 GCA_011799765.1 Nymphaea thermarum | reverse complement strand
CTTGCATGTCAATGACTCCTCTTTGCAGCACAGAAAGTCGGTCATCGAAGGATCAAAATGAAGATTGGTCACCTACCAACCCTATTCAATGTCGTTGGATCAACCCCTTGGAGATTGGACTCTACTTTGCCAGACGTTGTTCAAATGAAGATTTGAATTCAAATTGGACATCAGCCTTTGTTCTTCACAACCAGTGCAGCGGACCACAAGTAGACATGGCCCAAATCTGTAGGCAGTGCATCGCCAAGTCATCGGATGCCCAGTATTGTTTTCTTAGAAAAAACTGTTTCTTTTTGCCTAATTTGACTTAAGAATCCTTATTTGAAGAGGCACTATCAGATTTCATTAGCATTGAAGAAGGAATATTTCAACCTACCACCGAGGGTTCCCACCCTTCCCTCGTTCTCCTATGGCGGAGGCTTGCTATCAAAAAAATAATTTATTAGTTCAGGTCATTTGTTGTAAAAATAATTTATCTTTATACTGTCAAGATTTTGATGTTATAAGAGTCGTTTATTTTTTTACTATTAAAAAAACATTATTTAAGTGAAAAAATGACTGCTTCCCATCAAAGCACTCATAAAATCATATTTGTAAGATCATATCGTGAGAAGAATAATAATAATAACTAACTCTTTTTTTTTCTCATACTTAACCGGTCTCGTTTTCACAAACTTTCCATGTATATATAAATGTTTCTTTTCTACCAACTTTCCTTGTATATATAAGTCAATAAGCGGAATGGATAATCATGCCCTGAAAAGCCTTCTGCTATTAGAATTCATTATCTGAAATTGTTATATCTTGTTTTCCAGAAAGCATGACACAACGTTCTTTTCTACTAAATGCCCTTTCACTGAACGCCATTTGAAAGCAATTTGAAAGAATGGTAGGCCTCTTTGCCTTTGAAACATTTGGCTCCATTACTCAATTCAAGTAATGAGCCTCTCATATTTAAGTCTCATTAATTAGTTTTCTTTTTAACATCCAGTAATTAGTAGAGTTGCAGATTGAATTGCAGACAACATCTTTCAAATGAAAAGGAAAACTTTTACAGGTTCTATAACGAGAAGACAACGTCCCACAAGAACAACGCATTCTCATCTCCAATCTTCAAGCTATGAACTGAATCTAATCGAACAAGAAGATCAATCGAACGGAACACTGTTCTAGACACTGATGTAGTTGCTAGAGATCAGCAAGAATATGAAAGGAAATGATCAGAACACATGGACGATAGGAGATCAACAAGATCACTGATGGCGTATGTGCCACAAGAGCATGACGCAGTCTGTCTTTCTTCATCTGATGATTGAGTGTGAGTTTGTTAGTGGAGTTGCAGATTGGAGTCATAGACGGCTCCACACTTCCAATCACCAGGAATCACTTGTCCAAGTGGTAAAATTGGCTTTTGGCCATCTTCTCCACTTACTTGAAGTCTCAGGTTGAGTGAGCCTCTAGGAGGGTTAGCCATGTCCCACACCCCACTGTACGCTCTCCTCATTTCTTTCCATTCCTGGCAGTCTTCCTAAACATTTAAGAGAAAAGGTTAGCACTTGGCAGTGATATATATATATATATATATAGCTATCTCTTTCTCAATTTTTCTCCCTCTTACACGCATAGCCTGATCTGATATTCAACTATTGTTAAGTAAAACAGTTGTTCTCGCTTAAAGTGAAGAGGAAGAAGCTTTCTTTTCTGTGAAAATGGAGACTCAAACTGAAAGGAAAAAAGTATCTGTCACGTTTAATTTCAAAATGCTATGTTGTTGGTGTTTAATTGTAAGCCATTCAATTATATAGCCTCAATCATAAAGGCCATTCATAGTGCTAATGTCTTGCAGTACTTATATTTTCTGTCTTGTATAGTATAAACCAGTGTCGACAGCGACATCTTGAGATTTGCGAAAAAATCTTACAATATTTACGAGAAAAAAAATCACGAAATTTTGAAAATCTTTCCACAAATAAAAAAATCACTAATTTATCGTGATTTTTCATAATTTTAATTGTTTATGATTTTCTTTTTATTTTTAAAAATTGTCGAGATTTTCCCAAGATTTACCCGAGAAGAGCAACTTCACCAAAGAAACGTCACTGAGATTTTCCCGTGAACAATACTTGTGACAATGATGTTAATGAACATGGCGCACATTTATAGTATAAATGTGCGCCATGTTCATTAACATCATTTATTATGGTTGTCACATCACAAAAATGGTATGTGTCCCTTAATCTTGAAGCCCCTTTCCTGATATTAACTTTGTTAATCGTCTCAATTATTAAGTTCTTGAAAAGGTACCAGGTTGTGAAACATGTAGACCTACTTGTAAGCTCAGTCGTGCATCTAAGCTTCAAATTTGGCTGAGGAAATGCTGAAAAGTGACTTTTCAAATTGTTTTCTGGTAGTTGAGGAACATTGCGTGGAGGGCTTGCATCGACAGCTGTCGAGGCCGAAAATGGGACGAGCGGAAGAGGAAATGGTTACATACCTGGTTGAAGTCTGCTAAGATGAAGAATGAAAATCAGTGAGGTCATTTGGCAAATAAAATATTAATAAGTATTTTATAAATCTTTTCTAAAAATTAAAGCATATTCATAAACACTTAAATTAAAATATATTTATAGACACCTAGTTCTAGTATTTCGTGAATTCACTTTAATTTTTGAGGTATATTCATGAAACACTCTCACTGAGTGTTTCAATTGAAATTTCCCAAGACAGAGGGAAGGGGAAGGTTCCCAGTTTGGGTACAGATTGACATGATCAACACGCGGTTGGAAGGTAATTCCTAAGGATAAATGCATAAAAAGTTAAATCTATCAAAACAAAGACTGTAGAAAGCACGGCAATTCTATGATCAGAAGGAGGACTACTCCAAATCGTTGGGAATCAGCATGTAAGAAGTTTGGATATCTTGAAAGTTGAGCCCACAAAAGCAGCTGGAGAAGTTCTCAACGGATCTGGAAAGCTGGACGGCGGAGAGGACGGAGGCTGAATGTGTGTGTTGATTTTTGTCTTTTTCTTTTGTTTTAAATATTGGTCTTGTTGCCATATGTTAATGTGTGACCGTGAGAGCTACTTAGAATCAGCATAGAGAGATTAGAAAGTCACAAATCAAGAATTTCATGCAGAGAATTTTTTTTTCACTTTTTTTTGGGTTAAAATTCAATCTAAAAAAGGAAACCAAGATTTTATTTTCAAAATGAACTCCATGAGAGAGAGAGAGCAAGGATAGAGGATTTGAAATTTTTTATAAAGAAACGTCTATTTTAGATTTTTTTTTAAACCTTTTTTTGTCCATAAAAAAATGTTTATTTACTGTAAATAGAAGTACTTTGGTCATTGCATATCTTAATTCACAATTTTTCGTGCATAAGAATATGCATATAACCCCGTTTAGACTGCTCCATGGCTAACCATATTTTTTTTAAAACAAAATCAACAATAAATAGCAAAAAATTGAATCCCATTTTGCAAAAACCGCAAAGAGGAGGTTATTTTAAAATATGTTTTAAGGAGGCCGTGCGCTATTTTCAAAGCAAACCTATTTTAGTATATAAACATAAGGGAAATTTGTGAAATTAATGAATTGTCAACAAAAGATGGAAAAACCGTGGCAAATCTTTGCCTCTCTCTCCCTCTCTCAAATTCTTTTTTTAAAAACTAAAATTTGGGGATGACACCCCATGACTTAGAAGGTGCGCCTATTTGCATGTTCGGTCCTCCAATCCTCCAATCGCTTGGGTGAATAGAAGAAATATTTCATTTTATCGCCTAAAAGAGAATTGAAGCTATCAATAAGTCCTTGTCTTTAGAATACTGGTTTCGATGTTTCATCATCTCACTCCCACCGCACTTCAACAATGGTTCCTTTTTCCTTTTTTGCAGTACAGATATGAGATACCCTTAAAGATCTAAAACAGGAATGGACTGATCACTAGCTCTCATTCCGACCATTGCCCCAACCCTCTTGAGAAACCTCCAATCACCTTATTAAGGAGCTAGATGGTAATGCCATTAGCATCAGCAACAAAAATGGAAAGACAATATGGAAAGCTGGCAAATCTTTTCGTTTGAAAAGGAAAAATCTCGACAAGGAGCTCCTTTGCTTGTTATGTTTGAATTTTAATAAAGAAAAAGGACAAAAAAAAGGTAAAAATTTTCAACGATTCTCGATCTGTGACCTATTGATTTCTCTATATATTGAGAGGAACGAAGGTGCGGGTCAGAAGAAATGATGGCGACGCCAAGGAGTCCTATCTTCCTCCCCTGCTATCTCTTTTAGCATGCGTGTTGTTTCCTGTAGCTCCTAGGTGGATCTATCATTGTGGTTGCCTTTTGTTTTGGCGACCATGGAAGGTCAGGCCAGAGCAATTCGCCTCTCGCTGTCGTCTTCCTCCTCAGGTTCTTTCTCCTGCTCTTGCAACGTCGTCTGTGATTTGCTGATGGCACCTTCAGAAGTGTAGCTGCTGCTGAGGCGACTAGAAAGAGGGGGAAAAAGGTGGTTCAAGAAGCTGTTTTCTATTTTGTTTGTTGTTTTCCTCTGTCGCCGTCCCTATACGCAGCTGTAATTCAGACAGTTGTATTTACACAAATAAGACTGTAATTCAAATTCATAGTTTACATTTTCTTATCTCAACAAAAATTATATCAAAATATGCCAAATTTCGAAAGGTAAAACGGAACACATTGTTTTGAATACACAACATTTAACTAAATGAAAAAAATACAAAAATTATCAGTTTAAGGAAAGATGATCTGCTGTGTCACTGCCCACACCAGCGACGGGGATGACAGTCTTATTTGTGTAAATACAACTATCTGAATTACAGCTGCGTATAGGGACGGTGACAGAGGAAAACAACAAACAAAATAGAAAACAGCTTCTTGAACCACCTTTTTCCCCCTCTTTCTAGTCGCCTCAGCAGCAGCTGCACTTCTGAAGGTGCCATCAGCAAATCACAGACGACGTTGCAAGAGCAGGAGAAAGAACCTGAGGAGGAAGACGACAGCGAGAGGCGAATTGCTCTGGCCTGAGCTTCCATGGTCGCCTACTACAGGAAGATAAGACAGAACTATGGTCAGGCACAAAAGAAACTTCCAAGTGGCCATGGCGAGGGAAGGGGTATGCAGGGGATTAGTTTGAGGGCCTCAAGCACCGTATACGTAGAAGAAAGGTTTTTTCGTTAGTGCTTACCCACCAAGCTAATTACTTATGTTCATACTCAAAATAGAAGTGTTAGGGTTTAGGGTTTACCAAACCCTTTGAAAAGCATGCAAGCAAGGATAAATTGGCAAAAAGATGTTTCTTCATGACATGGTTTTCGCTGTCCATGCAAGTTACTGAACTCTACATTTCTTTGAAAAAAATTGGTAAGTAAAGAGATTTTATTTAAATGTCTGATACAAGCTTGAAAACTTGATGTTTTAAGTTGCCTTCACTTTCCAAATTTTTAGTTCGGAACATTGTGCAAATCAGATTCAGTTCAGTTTGTATAGCTCCTGTTAATCATCAACATCCAAAATTCCGGTCATTAACTTTCAAGGTAGCTCTAAGTTCTTGAATCAATCAGCTCGTTTCCAGAGAGATATTACCAATTTTTTTCTTTATCCTATGCTAAGTTTACATTGACATAATCAAAACTACAGGGTGGGGTGGGAGTCATAGTGGCACAAGGGAATGAAGGTACATTGACACAATTCCGGTCATTAGTGAATGAAGGTACTTTTATGAGCGATCAAAGGGTAGATAATTACTGAATGAGAGTACTGAGCAAACAATAAAGAGGACACAAGGGATCTCCAAATACAGTATTAGCATGAGGGATCGCCAACTCCCAATTGATTCATAGGCCAAGTAGCAGCAGCCCTTGCCCAAAGGATAAACAATAAGAAAACGACGGTGCTGCCCTATGTCACAATGGTACGAGTACGGGTTCGGATATGGGGTACGGGTACGACATTTTTTAAAATCATGGTACGGGTACGGCGACTATTATATATAAAAAATAATTATTTTATATAATTAAACCACAAGTTGTAACAAAAATGTCAATTAAAAGAGGTTAAGTTATAATGTAGTTTGGATCTGGATCCGACCGTACCCAGCCTTACCACTGGGTACGGGTACTGGTACGTGGTACGCCACTAAAGTGGCGTACCACTGTGACTTAGGTGCTGCCGTTAACATATATCCTTCTTTGACCTTGAATCAGGTGCATCCATCAAAAGATAAAGACTAAACTCATACAAGCGTAGGACATGACAATAGCGCCACACAAGTTTTAGCATCCAAACAAATAATAGATTAGATGTCAATTAATATTGGAATTAACTCGACACATATAAAGCAATAATTAGGCAGCAAGGTGTTGAATGCTTATCATAATCATAAAAAAGGAAAAAGGAAATCAAAATAAATTTATAACACTAGCTCCTACATTAAGATTGTAAAGTCTGAAATTAGACTCCAGAGTATGTATATTACGGGGAAGAAACAGAATGCTACAGATTTTGGAATATAAGATGTGACTTTGTAATTGTATGATATATATATATAGACACACATACCCTCGCCGCACCCCCACCCATGGTTTTCTGAAATTTGCCGCACCAATGTGGCATAGATGAATGAGTGAAATCAGTCCATTTGATCGGAGAAACACTATGCCTACCTGGCAGTGTATTCTTAGCGGGCAACACCTTTTCAGGATTTTGAACCATTTTCAAGCTTATGTGGCACTACTTGACTTCATTAACACACATTATAACCTGGTTGCCTAGAACTTCTAGTTTTTGGCTGTGGCTTAGTTTGAGTCCATTTCAAGTCCTTGATGGAAATGTGAAACCCATGTTATTGTAGAGTGCATTCAATCATCATGAACTCAGACTTGCTAGAGAATGGTAACACTAATGATGGATCTTCAAAGGAGAGACGTTTTGAAATCAATGGATATGTTGATTCAGATGGTGTGATTATATTCAAGAAGCGGAAAGTTTCTGCAATTCGTAATTTTCCTAAAGGCTGTGGCCGATTTGCCCTTCTTAGTGATGTTAAGCCACAACGCTCTCTCCCACTTGCAGAAGCTCCAAAAATAACTGATCTGGTGCCAAAATGTTCGCTTACCCCAGTGCCAGCTGTACGTAAATTCCCTATTGGTTGTGGGAGGAATGCCGAAAGACTCACTGAAGAAAAGCGCCAGGAATTACTTGCTCAGAGAAAAAATGGTCATTATAAGGCGAAAACAGTGATTAATATCAAATCTTCTGGTAAGGAAATCAGGGATCCTGAGAGAAAAACCATAGATGTTCAAAAATCTAACACCGAGAAGAAGGGACTAGTGACACCACCAACTGCTGGAACAGAAAAGAGGAAAGCTGCTGTCTCTGGAAAGAAAGGAGGCAAATCTTTAGAATCAGCTAAGCAAAAAGTTCCTATGTTTCCTCCGGCGGCCAAAGATCAAGATCATGCAGAAGACAGAACTAACCTTGAATTCTTCAGAGGGAAGGTGGTTGTGCAGGCTCTTATGGCTGCTCCAAATTGCCCATGGAGACAGGGGAAGCGAGCTTCCAAATCATCCAGTACAGTCAAAGTGAATGTGAAGAAAAAAAAATCTACTGCAGAAAGTAAAGAAATTGTTCCTTATGAGAAAGAATCGACTCCCAAGGAAGGGTTTCCTTCTGATGACCATAATTATATGGTTGTGAGGCATACAGATGAAAATGATTGTCATGATTGTAATAGCATAAATCCAGTTGCAGATGGTGGAGAAACCCTTGACTTTGTTCAACCTATCTCTATGAGAGTTCCTGAATCACAGGAATGTTCACTGAGTTTAATACCATTTGGATTGCCTTCTTCGAACAGCTATGGTGAGACAGTCACCCGTAAGAAAGTCCGAGAAACACTTCGTCTGTTTAATGCAATTGTTAGAAAGCTAACACAAGGAGAAGAGATGAAGCCCAAAGGGCACATACATCCTGTGAAACGAGTGGATATTGATGCTTTTAAACTGCTTAAGGAGAATTACAAATTTGTGAACCCTGGAAGACCAATAATTGGAATTGTGCCAGGTGTTGAAGTTGGTGATGAATTCCAGTACAGGGTAGAGCTTCTCATTGTTGGTCTACACCGTCAACTGCAGAATGGAATTGATTGTTTGAAGCAAGACGATGACACCATATTAGCCACTAGTATTGTGGCGTCAGGGGGTTATGATGATGATTTTGACAGTTCTGATGTGTTGATTTATTCTGGTCAGGGAGGAGGAGACAAAAAACATCGTGAACATCAGAAGCTTGAACGAGGGAATCTCGGGTTAAAAAACTGCATAGAAGCTAGGTCACCTGTTAGAGTAATTCGTGGGTTCAAGGAGGCTAAAATTTCCGAGGCCCATGATGGTTCAAGGCCTAAAATTTACACATACGATGGTCTGTATCAGGTTGAAAAATACTGGGGAGAGCTATTGGATGGGTACTCTGTATTTAAGTTCCAGCTAAGAAGATTGCCAGGACAACCTGAACTTGCCTGGAAAATTGTGAAGCAGGTAGGAAAATCGAAAATACCTACAGCTCGCAAAGGGGTTTGTGTAGGCGATGTCACTCACGGTGGTGAAAAGATTCCTATTTGTGCTGTGAATACCTTAGACAGTGAGCATCCTGCACCATTCAAGTACATAGACAAAATGAGGTACCCTGAGTGGTACAACCCAGCCCCTCCCCAGGGCTGTGATTGTGTTGGTGGATGCTCTGATTCTGAGAAATGTGCTTGTGCTGTCAAGAATGGTGGGGAGATCCCTTTCAACCACAATGGAGCTATCGTAGAAGCAAAGCCCATTGTATATGAATGTGGTCCGTCTTGCAAGTGCTCTCGTTCTTGTCATAATCGAGTAAGCCAGCATGGTATTAGATACCCATTGGAGGTTTTCAAGACTGAGACCAGGGGCTGGGGTGTGCGTTCCCTTTCTTCAATTGCATCAGGAACTTTTATTTGTGAATATGTTGGAGAGCTGCTACGTGATACAGAGGCAGAACAGCGTACTGGAAATGATGAGTATCTTTTTGACATTGGCCATAATTATAATGACGAGTCGCTATGGGAGGGGGTTTCAAAACTAATCCCTGATTTGCACACAAGCGGTTCTTGTGAAGATGTTGAGGAGGTTGGCTACACAATTGATGCTCTGAACTATGGTAATGTAGGCAGGTTTATTAATCATAGTTGTTCACCAAATCTCTATGCTCAGAACGTCCTTTATGACCATGATGACAAAGCCTTGCCACACATTATGTTATTTGCTGCTGAAAACATCCCTCCTCTACAGGAGTTAACATATCATTACAACTACAACATAGGCCATGTTCATGATTCCGATGGCAACATAAAGAAGAAAGAGTGCCACTGTGGTTCTCATGAATGTACAGGAAGACTGTATTGAAGATATGTGGTGATATTTTGCATGCCGTTGTTTCTCATTCCATGTTAGAGCTATCATGTCATTACAATGGTCGTGATTCTGACAGCAGCATAAAGAAAGAGCACTATTGTCAAGATGTTTGTGCATCTGAGCCCTTATCAACTGTCTGGGGGTAAGCACTAGCTCGTTCCTTAATGCACATACTTCTGCCATCACTTCAATTTGACTTTCATTTTCACTGTAAAGTTCTATTCTGTGATGTTTAAATTTGCTGTTTGTTGAATATGTCTTCCAGGCTCCTGTATTGGTGTTGTTGCTCATCCTGTACAGCAAGTCTGTGTATGGTCATATGTAACATCAGCACTCTCAATTTTTTTGTTCAACAAGGTGGAGAAAAGGAGGTGCGATTTTTGCCAAAGTGTAGATAGTTTGTTTGTGTAGGAGCCTGTATCACCCAAGGCTTCTTTTGCCAGTGTAACCTGAGATGAGAACATTAGGTTACTTTGACTTGTTACATAGTTAATGATCAATATGCAAGCAAACTCTATGCCTCCATCAAAGGAAAATTATGCTGAATTTCCCCGTTAACTTTCATAGAAGGTATGATGAAATCTCTTTTTCTTGAACGACCTAGGCCGGACCCTCCACCGAACATGGTAAAAGCTATTCGGTTCACCGCTTCTATGTCATCTTGTATGCGTCATGGTTGGCATGTATTATGAGTGATGCTAATTGAGAGTGAATTATAGTTCTGTAAATGACAGCAAAGGCTTGTCCCATTGTGCGAACTCCTTGTTGTCTACGATTTTGTCCACTTTTCTGTTTACATAAGATTCGTCCATGTAGATATAATAATCCTGATCTGCAAAATTGGCTCCCAGTATCTTGGAGGGTTCATGGTAAGTTCATTGACTCGATGTTGCATACTTGGGGATGCCTTTTAAAAACATGATGCCTTGTCCGACCGAGTATTTCATGGACATTGTTCGTGGTGATTCGATGAGGTCGGACTAGGTGGTAATAAGAGGACTGGTTATATCCGCCTTGGGTTCGTGCTGTTGCTTGGGTTTTAACTTTCTTGTGCGCTTTATATCGAAATGGGTCATCAAAAACTTGTCTAGTTGAGTACATAATGACCAAAATGCCGTTGACTAAGTTTAAAAAGAAAAAATACAAGGATAAAAAAGGATTATGGAAAATGACAAAATTCTAAAAAATATGATTTTTTATAAGCCTGCAACTCGTTCTTGCATTGTATTCCTTTATGGTTCTCGGGTTCTTGCCTTTTCCTGTGAAGTCATGCTGACCGTGATGGTCTACTTCATGGTCATGACTCCTTCGTTATTTATCTTTGGCTGTACATGGGCGGCCTACAATACACGTTTCAATGCCAGTGTTGTGCATGTTGCTGTTTGCTACTCAGATTAATAGCATTTATGAAAATCAAACTAAAGGCATTTTTGAAAATCTGATGCTACACCTTTTAGCTTTAATCAACTTGGCTTGATATTGGTTCGTTGTATTCGTGTTGTTGCTTAGTGAGGGGAAATCTTTCATTCACGATCAGTTGGCTTTGCTTTTTATAGTCAAGTTTTTAGTACTTTTATCTGTAGTAGGGTGTTTTCAGTACCTCTTAAAGCTCCCCAACTTCTTGTTAGTTCTGTGAGTTTATAATTTTGAATGATAAAGTTCT
>JAANDH010002667.1:2248-12481 GCA_011799765.1 Nymphaea thermarum | reverse complement strand
AACTTGTCATTTTAATCTCTTAAATCATTCACTATGGATGTAATAAGAAGTTAAACTCATTGGATTAGATACAAGAGATCAAACAAATGCATTGGTCTCATTTGTATCCATATAAACTTGCGATTTTAATAATTTAAATCATTTATTATTGACATTATAACAAGTGAATATTAGATTAACTATAGGGGATCATATGAATTAGTCGAATCTCAATGATTATCATACAAACTTGTGATTTCAATCCACTAAATCATTCAATGTGAATGTAACAACAAGTTAACCACATTCAATAAAGTATGTGTGATCAAATGAATCAATTAAATCTCTCTCGTATTGATACGAACTTGTGATTTCAATCTCTTAGATCGTTTGTTAAAGATGTAACTACAAGTTCAACCCAATGAATTAGTTACAAGGGATCAAACGAATGCAATAGCCTCGTTTGTATCAACATAAAGTAGTGATTTTTATCATTTAAATTATTTATTATAGACATTATAACAAGTTAAACATATTAGATTAACAATAAGAGATCATATGAATAAGTTGAATCTCATTCATTTTCATACAAACTTGTTATTTCAACCCAATAAATGATTGAATGTGAATATAACAAGAAGTAAACTACATTCAATTAAATATGTGTGACCAAATGAATCAATTAAATCCCTCTCGTATTAATACAAACTTGTGATTTCAATCTCTTAGATCATTCGTTAGAGATGTAACTACAAGTTACACTCATTGGATTAGATATAACGGGATCAAACAGATGCATTGGTCCCATTTCTACCCATATAAACTAGAAATTTCGATCATTTAAATCATTTGTTATAGACATTACAACAGGTGATACATATTAGATTAACTAAAAGGGATCTTATGAATGAGATGAATAACATTCATTTTCATATAAACTTGTGATTTCAATCTTTTAAATCATTCATTAGAGATGTAATAACAAGTTAGTTACATTAGATTAACTATAAGTGAGCAATGAATCACTTGAATCTCATTCATTTTCCTTTAAACTTGTGATTTCAATACCCCAAATCACTTAATATGGATGTAACAAGTTAAGCACATTCAATTAGATTTGTGTGATTAAGAGAATCACTTAAATTTCACTCCTATTTATACGAACTTGTGATTTGAATCCCTTAAATCGTTCACTATAGATGTAACATGAAGACTCATTGGAATAGATAAAAGGGATCAAACAAATGCATTGGTCCCATTTGTATCAATATAAACTTGTGATTTTAATCATTTAAATCATTCATTATAACAAGTGAATATTAGATTTACTATAGGGGATCATATGAATGAGTTGAATCTCATTGATTATCATACAAACTTGTGATTTCAATCTACTAAATCATTCAATGTGATTTAAACAACAAGTTAACCACATTCAATAAAGTATGTGTGATCAAATGAATCAATTAAATATCTCTCGTATTGATACGAACTTGTGATTTCAATATGGATGTAACAACAAGTTAAGTACATTCAATTAGATATGTGTGATTAAGAGACATTATAACAAGTGAACATATGAATTATTTTATGAAACAACAAATCACTTCAATTAGATTAACTATAAGTGAGCAACGAATCACTTGAATCTCATTCATTTTCCATTAAACTTGTGATTTCAATCCCCCAAATCATTCAATATGGATGTAACAACAAGTTAAGCACATTCAATTATATATGTGTGATTAAGAGAATCACTTAAATTCCACTCCTATTGATAAGAACTTGTGATTTTAATCCCTTAAATTGTTCACTATAGATGTAACAAGAAGTTAAACTCATTGAATTAGCTATAAGGGATCAAACAAATGCACTGGTCTTAATTGTATCAATTTAAACGAGTGGTTTTAATCATTTAAATCATTCATTATAGACATTATAACAAGTGAATATTAGATTTAACTATAGGGGATCATATGAATGAGTTGAATCTCAATGATCATCATACAAACTTGTGATTTCAATTCACTAAATCATTCAATGTAAATGTAACAACAAGTTAACCACATTCAATAAAGTATGTGTGATCAAATGAATCAATTTTAATAGTTTTAAATCATTTATTATAGAGATTATAACAAGTTAAAACATATTAGATTAACAATAAGAGATCATATGAATAAGTTAAATCTCATTCATTTTCATACAAACTTGTGATTTCAACCCAATAAATGATTGAATGTGAATATAACAACAAGTTAACTACATTCAGTTAAATATGTGTGACCAAATGAATCAATTAAATCCCTCTCGTATTAATACAAACTTGTGATTTCAATCTCTTAGATCATTCGTTAGAGATGTAACTACAAGTTCAACTCATTAGATTAGATATAACGGGATCAAACAAATGCGTTGGTCCCATTTCTACCCATATAAACTAGAGATTTCGATCATTTAAATCATTTGTTATAGACATTACAACAAGTGATACATATTAGATTAACTAAAAGGGATCTTATGAATGAGATGAATTACATTCATTTTCATATACACTTGTGATTTCAATATTTTAAATCTTTCATTAGAGATGTAATAACAAGTGAGTTACATTATATTAACTATAAGTGCGCAACAAATCACTTGAATCTCATTCTTTTTTCTTTAAACTTGTGATTTCAATCTCCCAAATCATTCAACATGGATGTAACAACAAGTTAAGCACGTTCAATTACATATGTGTGATTAAGAGAATCACTTAAATTCCACTCCTTTTGATAAGAACTTGTGATTTCAATCCCTTAAATTGTTCACTATAGATGTAACATGAAGACTCATTGGATTAGATACAAGGGATCAAACAAATGCATTGGTACAATTTGTATCAATATAAACAAATGATTTTAATCATTTTAGTCATTCCTTATAGACATTATGACAAGTGAACATACTAGATTAACTTTTGGGGATCATATGAATTAGTCGAATCTCATTGATTATCATACAAACTTGTGATTTCAATCCACTAATTCATTCAATGTGAATGTAACAACAAGTTAACCACATTCAATAAAGTATGTGTGATCAAATGAATCAATTAAATCTCTCTCGTATTGATACAAACTTGTGATTTCAATCTCTTAGATCGTTTGTTAAAGTTGTAACTACAAGTTCAACTCATTGTATTAGTTACATGGGATCAAACGAATGCATTGGCCTCGTTTGTATCTACATAAACTAGTGATTTTAATCATTTAAATCATTTATTATAGAGATTATAACAAGTTAAACATATTAGATTAACAATAAGAGATCATATGAATAAGTTAAATCTCATTCATTTTCATACAAACTTGTGATTTCAACACAATAAATGATTGAATGTGAATATAACAACAAGTTAACTACATTCAATTAAATATGTGTGACCAAATGAATCAGTTAAATCCCTCTGACATTAATACAAACTTGTGATTTCAATCTCTTAGATCATTCGTTAGAGATGTAACTACAAGTTCAACTCATTGGATTAGATATAAGGGGATCAAACAAATGCGTTGGTCCCATTTCTACCCATATAAACTAGAGATTTCGATCATTTAAATCATCTGTTATAGACATTACAACAAGTGATACATGTTAGATTAACTTAAAGGGATCATATGAATGAGATGTATTACCTTCATTTTCATATAAACTTGTGATTTCAATCTTTTAAATCATTCATTAGAGATGTAATAACAAGTGAGTCACATTAGATTAACTATAAGTGAGCAACGAATCACTTGAATCTCATTCATTTTTCTTTAAACTTGTGATTTCAATCTCCCAAATCATTCAATATGGATGTAACAACAAGTTAAGCACATTAAATTAGATATCTGTATTTAAGAGAATCACTTAAATTTCACTCCTATTGATAAGAACTTGTGATTTCAATCTCTTAAATCGTTCACTATAGATGTAACATGAAGACTCATTGGATTAGATACAAGGGATCAAACAAATGCATTGGTACAATTTGTATCAATATAAACAAATTATTTTAATCATTTTAATCATTCATTATAGACATTATAACAAGTGAAAATACTAGATTAACTATAGGGGATCATATGAATTAGTTGAATCTCATTGATTATCATACAAACTTGTGATTTCAATCTTTTAAATNCTTCAACTCATTGGATTAGTTACAAGGGATCAAACGAATGCATTGTCCTCGTTTGTATCTACATAAACAAGTGATTTTAATCCTTTAAATCATTTATTATACATATTATGACAAGTTAAACAAATTAGATTAACAATAAGAGATCATATGAATCAGTTGAATCTCATTCATTTTCATACAAACTTGTGATTTCAATCCACTAAGTCATTGAATGTGAATATAACAACAAGTTAACTACATTCAATTAAGTATGTGTGATCAAATGAATCAATTAAATCCCTCTCGTATTGATACAAACTTGTGGTTTCAATCTCTTAGATCATTCGTTAGAGATGCAACCACAAGTTCAACTCTTTGGATTAAATATAAGGGGATCAAACAAACGCGTTGGTCCCATTTTTACCCATATAAACTAGAGATTTTGATCATTTAAATCATTAGTTATAGACATTACAACAAGTGATACATATTTGATTAACTAAAAGGGATCATATGAATGAGATGAATTACATTTATTTTCATATAAACTTGTGATTTCAATCTTTTAAATCATTAATTAGAGATGTAATATCAAGTGAGTCACATTAGATTAACTATAAGTGAGCAACGAATCACTTGAATCTCATTCATTTTTCTTTAAACTTGTGATTTCAATCCCCCAAATCATTCAATATGGATGTAACAACAAGTTAAGCACATTCAATTAGGTATGTGTGATTAAGAGAATCACTTAAATTCCACTCCTATTGATAAGAACTTGTGATTTCAATCTCTTAAATTGTGTTCACTATAGATGTAACAAGAAGTTAAACTCATTGGATTAGATACAAGGGATCAAACAAATGCACTGGTCTCAATTGCATCAATATAAACTAGTGACTTTAGTCATTTAAATCATTCATTATAGACATTATAACAATTGAATATTACATTAACTATAGGGGTTCATATGAATGAGTTGAATCTCATTGATTATCATACAAACTTGTGATTTCAATCCACTAAATCATTCAATTTGAATGTAACAAGAAGTTAACCACATTCAATAAAGCATGTGTGANCTTCAACTCATTGGATTAGTTACAAGGGATCAAACGAATGCATTGTCCTCGTTTGTATCTACATAAACAAGTGATTTTAATCCTTTAAATCATTTATTATACATATTATGACAAGTTAAACAAATTAGATTAACAATAAGAGATCATATGAATCAGTTGAATCTCATTCATTTTCATACAAACTTGTGATTTCAATCCATTAAGTCATTGAATGTGAATATAACAACAAGTTAACTACATTCAATTAAGTATGTGTGATCAAATGAATCAATTAAATCCCTCTCGTATTGATACAAACTTGTGGTTTCAATCTCTTAGATCATTCGTTAGAGATGCAACCACAAGTTCAACTCTTTGGATTAAATATAAGGGGATCAAACAAACGAGTTGGTCCCATTTTTACCCATATAAACTAGAGATTTTGATCATTTAAATCATTCGTTATAGACATTACAACAAGTGATACATATTTGATTAACTAAAAGGGATCCTATGAATGAGATGAATTACATTTATTTTCATATCAACTTGTCATTTCAATCTTTTAAATCATTAATTAGAGATGTAATATCAAGTGAGTCACATTAGATTAACTATAAGTGAGCAACGAATCACTTGAATCTCATTCATTTTTCTTTAAACTTGTGATTTCAATCCCCCAAATCATTCAATATGGATGTAACAACAAGTTAAGCACATTCAATTAGATATGTGTGATTAAGAGAATCACTTAAATTCCTCTCCTATTGATAAGAACTTGTGATTTCAATCCCTTAAATCATTCACTATAGATGTAACAAGAAGTTAAACTCATTGGATTAGATACATGGGATCAAACAGATGCATTGGTCCCATTTCTATAAATATAAACTAGGGATTTTAATCATTTAAATCTTTCATTATAGACATTATAACAAGTGAAGTTTACATTAACTATAGGGGATCATATGAATGAGTTGAATCTCATTGATTATCATACAAACTTGTGATTTCAATCCACTAAATCATTCAATTTGAATGTAACAAGAAGTTAACCACATTCAATAAAGCATGTGTGATCAAATTAATCAATTATATCTCTCTTGTGTTGATACGAACTTGTGATTTCAATCTCTTAGATCGTTCGTTAGAGATGTAACTACAACTTCAACTCATTGGATTAGTTACAAGGGGTCAAACGAATGCATTGGCCTCGTTTGTATCTCCATAAACAAGTGATTTTAATCCTTTAAATCATTTATTATAGACATTATGACAAGTTAAACATATTAGATTAACAATAAGAGATCATATGAATCCGTTGAATCTCATTCATTTTCATACAAACTTGTGATTTCAATCCACTAAGTCATTAAATGTGAATATAACAACAAGTTAACTACATTCAATTAAGTATGTGTGATCAAATGAATCAATTAAATCCCTCTCGTATTGATACAAACCTGTGGTTTCAATCTCTTAGATCATTCGTTAGAGATGTAACTACAAGTTCAACTCATTGGATTAGATATAAGGGGAGCAAACAAATGTGTTGATCCCATTTCTACCCATATAAACTAGAGATTTCGATCATTTAAATCATTCGTTATAGACATTACAACAAGTGATACATATTACATTAACTAAAAGGGATCATATGAATGAGATGAATTACATTTATTTTCTGATAAACTTGTGATTTCAATCTTTTAAATCATTAATTAGAGATGTAATATCAAGTGAGTCACATTAGATTAACTATAAGTGAACAACGAATCACTTGAATCTCATTCATTTTTCATTAAACTTGTGATTTCAATCCCCCAAATCATTCAATATGGATGTAACAACAAGTTAAGCACATTCAATTAGATATGTGTGATTAAGAGAATCACTTAAATTCCACTCCTATTGGTAAGAACTTGTGATTTCAATCCCTTTAATCGTTCACTCTAGATGTAACAAGAAGTTAAACTCGTTGGATTAGATACATGGGATCAAAAAAATGCATTGGTCCCATTTGTATAAATATAAACTAGTGATTTTAATTATTTAAATCTTTCATTATAGACATTATAACAAGTGAAGTTTAGATTAACTATAGGGGATCATATGAATGCGTTGAATGTCATTGATTATCATAGAAATTTGTGATTTCAATCCACTAAATCATTCAATGTGAATGTAACGACAAGTTAACCACATTCAATAAAGTATGTGTGATCAAATGAATCAATTATATCTCTCTCATGTTGATACAAACTTGTGATTTCAATCTCTTAGATCGTTCGTTAGAGATGTAACTACAAGTTCAGCTCATTGGATTAGTTACAAGGGATCAAACGAATGCATTGGCCTCGTTTGTATCTACATAAACTAGTGATTTTAATCCTTTAAATCATTTATTATAGACATTATGACAATTTAGACATATTAGATTAACAATAAGAGATCATATGAATCAGTTGAATCTCATTCATTTTCATACAAACTTGTGATTTCAACCCAATAAATGATTGAATGTGAATATAACAACAAGTTAACTACATTCAATTAAATATGTGTGACCAAATGAATCAATTAAATCCCTCTCGTATTAATACAAACTTGTGATTTCAATCTCTTAGATCATTCGTTAGAGATGTAACTACAAGTTCAACTCATTGGATTAGATATAACGGGATCAAACAAATGCGTTGGTCCCATTTCTAGCCATATAAGATAAGGATTTCGATCATTTAAATCATTTGTTATAGATATTACAACAAGTGATACATATTAGATTAACTAAAAGGGATCTTATCAATGAGATGAATTACATTCATTTTCATATAAACTTGTGATTTCAATATTTTAAATCATTCATTAGAGATGTAATAACAAGTGAGTTACATTAGATTAACTATAAGTGAGCAATGAATCACTTGAATCTCATTCATTTTCCTTTAAACTTGTGATTTCAATCCCCCAAATCATTCAATAGGGATGTAACAACAAGTTAAGCACATTTAATTAGATATGTGTGATTAAGAGATTCACTTAAATTCCACTCCTATTGATAAGAACTTGTGATTTCAATCCCTTAAATACTATAGATGTTACAAGAAGTTAAACTCATTGGATTAGATACAAGGGATCAAACAAATGCACTGGTCTCAATTGTATCAATATAAACTAGTGGTTTTAATCATTTAAATCATTCATTATAGACATTATAACAAGTGAATATTAGATTAACTATAGGGGATCATATGAATGAGTTGAATCTCATTGATTATCATTCAAACTTGTGATTTCAATCCACTAAATCATTCAATGTGAATGTAACAACAACTTAACCACATTCAATAATGTATGTGTGATCAAATGAATCAATTATATCTCTCTCGTGTTGATACGAACTTGTGATTTCAATCTCTTAAATCGTTCGTTAAAGATGTGACTACAAGTTCAACTCATTGAATTAGTTACATGGGATCAAACGAATGCATTGGCCTCGTTTATATCTACATAAACTAGTGATTTTAATCCTTTAAATCATTTATTATAGAGATTATAACAAGTTAAACATATTAGATAAACAATAAGAGATTATATGAATAAGTTGAATCTCATTCATTTTCATGCAAACTTGTGATTTCAACCCAATAATCACTTGAATCTCTTTCATTTTCCTTTAAACTTGTGATTTCAATCCCCCAAATCATTCAATATGAATGTAACAACAAGTTAAGCACATTCAATTAGATATGTGTGATTAAGAGAATCACTTAAATTCCACTCCTATTGATAAGAACTTGTGATTTCAATCCCATGAATCGTTCACTATAGATATAACATGAAGACTCGTTGGATTAGATACAAGGATCAAACAAATGCATTGGTACAATTTGTATCAACATAAACAAATGATTTTAATCATTTTGATCATTCATTATAGACAATAGAACAAGTGAAAATACTAGATTAACTATAGGGGATCATTTGAATTTGTTGAATCTCATTGATTATCATGCAAACTTGTGATTTGAATCCACTAAATCATTCAATGTGAATGCAACAACAAGTTAACCACATTCAATAAAGTATGTGTGATCAAATGAATCAATTAAATCTCTCTCGTATTGATACAAACTTGTGATTTCAATCTCTTAGATCGTTTGTTAAAGTTGTAACTACAAGTTCAACTCATTGGATTAGTTACATGGGATCAAACGAATGCATTGGCCTCGTTTGTATCTACATAAACTAGTGATTTTAATCATTTAAATCATTTATTATAGTGATTACACCAAGTTAATCATATTAGATTAACAATAAGAGATCATATGAATAAGTCGAATCTCATTCATTTTCATACAAACTTGTGATTTCAACCCAATAAATGATTGAATATGAATATAACAACAATTTAACTACATCCAAACAAATGCGTTGGTCCCATTTCTACCCATATAAACTAGAGCTTTCGATCATTTAAATCATTCATTATAGACATTACAACAAGTGATACATATTAGATTAAATAAAAGGGCTCATATGAATGAGATGAATTACATTCATTTTCATATAAACTTGTGATTTCATTCTTTTAAATCATTCATTAGAGGCGTAATAACATGTGAGTCACATTAGATTAACTATAAGTGAGCAACGAACCACTTGAATTTCATTCATTTTCCTTTAAACTTGTGATTTCAATCCTCCAAATCATTCAATATGGATGTAACAACAAGTTAAGCTCATTCAATTAGATATGTGTGATTAAGAGAATCACTTAAATTACACTCCTACTGATAAGAACTTGTGATTTCAATCCCTTAAATCGTTCATTATAGATCTAACAAGAAGTTAAACTCATTGGATTAGATACAAGGGATCAAACAAATGCACTGGTCTCAATTGTATCAATATAAACTAGTGGTTTTACTCATTTATATCTCTCTTGTGTTGATACGAACTTGTGATTTCAATCTCTTAGATCGTTCGTTAGAGATGTAACTACAAGTTCAACTCATTGAATTAGTTACAAGGGATCAA
>JAANDH010002615.1:2240-14054 GCA_011799765.1 Nymphaea thermarum | reverse complement strand
TAAGGTTGGATTCGGGAGAGGGAACCTGCCTAGATCGGTCCAGATTTATATGAACGAGGCAAGGGTAGCGGAGGAGCAAGCACGACAACACATAAGGAAATTGCTAAGGGATGCATGGAGGAGGTTGAACAGGGAGCTGCTCTCGGCTCAGCAGCACCAACAGCAGATCGCCTTCTCTCGTTCCTTCATGAATGTGGCTATCAACATTGCGAGGGTCTCCCAGTGCATGTACGACTATGAAGATGGCGTCGGTGTCTTGGAGCATGAGTCTATGGACCATGTCTACTCTCTCATTGCCGAGCCCATCCAGACTGCATAAGCAAACCACCCGTCGTTGTTTCCCACTCTATCAACCATGTTGGTGCCCATTAACCCAATCCTACTTATGATGCTATGTATCATCATATAATAAATTGGGCACAATAATACAGTAAATTAAGTTTTTTTTTTCCTCTCTCTCTCTCTCTCTCAAGTAACCCAAATGTAGCCAAGAACATGCACGTGATCCGCTATAGTTTTATGTTGGACTCAAATTGGGTAGTCTAAAAGTATCTTCTCATGTGAGGTCATTTAGATTCCAAATTTGCCCGGCGCCCGTAATGTCTAATTTTATCTTTGCATTTTTAATTGCAATTAATCGTACGTCTTTCATATACTTCCTTTTAGTTTCTAATTATAGATTTTTTGGGGATAAAACCCATATATACCATATACTGCCAGCCCTTTTTTACAGCATCTAGTTTGTAAGTATGAAAAAAAAAAATAACAGGTGCCATATAATTTTACTTGCAAAAATACCATATGTTATTAGAAGATTTTATATCAGCCAAAGAACATAGTGATTGTTACATTTCTAATAACACCAAAGAAGACAAAAAAATCCAACACACCTAGAAGGATACTCTGATAAATTAAAGAATTTCATTTGCATAAATTACAGATTTCTATCACCCTTTGATGAGATTCCACCCTTACATAGATTCGGATATAAGACTCAAAGTCTGCCTTGTACCATCATCCAGATCTGGATCTAGCATTGAAATTNTTGCTATACTTTTAATAGTGTTGTCTGGTTCACAATGCATGTGAAATCAAGGGAAGATAGAGAAATATTCTTTTACCCATCCTTGATTTAGAGAAATATGTTTTTACTGATCTTTGAAAACTGAATTAGGGTCGGCAAAGGACATCAAGATCCTCGCGACGCACTTACTGTCCTTCATGGGATCATGTTTTTCTATTTCGGTTCTCTGTTTCTTAGTTGGGCCATGGTCCTCCTTTATCTTTCTCAAAATAATCTTGTCTTCAACTTTGTTATTCGGCAGCCAACTTTGTCAATTCTGCTCGAACTGAATCCTGTAATTTGAGGGGTCCCTCACAGGGTCGAGGGATGTTATGAATTTAATTCGGTAAGACATTATAGGTCAAATTAATTTGTGGCACATCCAATCCGTTCGATCTTCTAGCTTTCCTTAATTTTAACGATTGCCTATCATGCCAACCCTCAATTTTTCTTCAGAAGGAATTATAAGTCAGACCTACTTGTTACCCAATAAGAAAAAGAAAATCAACAAGTATGCTGATAATCCTATGTGCATAGTAGAAAAGTTGGTGAACACATGCAAGACCCATTAAATAAGTATTAAAGCATTTCTTACTACAATCTTATCTTATAGATTTGATTTTTAAGTATAACTTATTGAGAAACATATATTAAGTTAATTATCTTTTACACAAATGTTTTTTATAATATAAAAATGAACGACTCTTTTCATATCAAGATTTTCATAGTAGAAATATTAATTTTTTCTTATCAAAATAACTTCAGTTAAAACATAATTTAAATTAAATTAGTGTTTGTAGACACATTAGGGTGGTTCACGTTTTGTTTAAAATACCTTTTATCACAAATTTAGGAGTTATAATTTTTGTCCCTTACCGAAATGGTCTGGGCATTTACGATTCAAATGGGCTCTAGGTATTTACTGTGCTATCAATTATGAGTGTCAACTTAATCAATCGTTCACAATGTCATTGACCTTGAAAATTAAGCTAATTTTACATGTAGGCTCCTGTAAATTATTAATTAAAATACTTAAATAACTCGTAATTAATATATACAAGCGGTCTAGTCCGCTCCGCCAGCTTTCCACTGGTTTCCTAAAATCCAACTAGTCTGATAATTTGGTGGATCTCAAGCTGGCCGAATCTTTCAGAATTATAAAAGAGCTTGAAAGTACATGTGCCAATTGGCAAGTCTTAAAAAATTAATCAAAATCAATGTTTTATAAATTTGTTGGATGTCTATTTATCGGGTGTGTTAATTTGCACAATCTCATCTCATTTATAATGCCAATTTTGGGAAAATGGCTGGCACCAGCAGCGTGCTCTGCACGGTCGGCCATATCGAATGGCCAAACCCATAAATTCTATATATATTCTATTCTTAATTTCATTTGGATGCCCTCGCCATCAGAACAGTAATTGGAAAAAATGACAATTCTTTTGCCCTTCAAGTGTACATCCCAACACTCCTCTTAATTCTGGCATTCACTTAGTAATACTACTTTTTTGACATTTAATGAAAGTAGGCCTCTATACCTAATCCTCGTAAATTGGTTGTCATGTTGGCTATCCATTGAAAACTTTCAACATATCTTTACTTTTATATGCAGGAAGCTCAAGAAATATCAGAACCATACAACGTCATACAGATGCAACAGATCAACGATATCAATCACACACACACACACACATATATAGTTTGAAAGTGCAAAAAAAATTAACATTAAAATTTGTCACGTTAGTCCAAAAGTTTGTATCTCCTATGAAAGTGTAAGAAGGGCAACCAGTTTATAACACAAGAAAAAAATTGAAATGATTGTACTATACAAGTTTATATGTGAAAAATATAAGTTTATAAACCTTGTGAAAGTTTTGAGTTTATTAAGATAAGAAGCAATCTAAAAATGTTTACAAATTTTGAGTTTATTCAAAAAGTTTGAAGTGTTTATATAATATGTAAAAAAAAAAATCCTAAAACAAAAGAAACTGTTAGATTTAGCGAAAGTAATTGTTAGATTTAACAATTTTCCATGTAGTGTGAAGAATTTTAGTATAAACTTTGATAAAATATTAGTTTAGAAAAGCTTAGACAATTACAAAAATCTCTCAAAACTGTAAAAATGTTATGGATTCTAAACCATACTAATAAAATTTTAAAAAATTAATGAGTGTGTTAAACTTTTGAAATGTTGATGATTTTACAAAACTTACAAAAGTTGAGTTTTTTGTAAAATATTTACCTACTTCTCAAAAGTTCGGTGGGGCATGGGCCATGGTTCCTCTCAATTAAATTAAAAGGTAGCCATGTCCTTTCCTTTATATGTAAATCTGGAAATAAAAGTCTAATTTAACATTAGGTATCCCTAGGTTAACAGTGAGAAGTAGCATTGAAAAACGCTGACATTTGAACAATTTGGTGATTCACTATAAGATGATGTGAATTATTAGATTTGGAAAATGCCTGATCATTTTTTTACTTTTTTTTAATCCAATGAATGAGTTGAGATTGTTCATAATCCTTCTAGTATCTACGTGTCCTACATCTTTCTCTTTTCCTCTCTCTCTCTCTCTTTCTCTCTCTCTCTCTCTCTTTATCTCTCTCTCTCTCTCTCTCTCTCTCTATATATATATATATATATATATATATATATATATATATATATATATATATATATATATATATATATATATATATATATATATATATATATATATATATATATATATATATAGAATCACTGAATTTTCTCATCCAGATTTAAATTGAAAAATCATATGACCTCTTACAAGCAGTCATGATTAGATAAATGTATCGATGACAAAAAAAAATTCACGTCCTTATATATAAGAGAGGGAGAGAAAATTAAATCAGCTGGTTTAAAACTATCATTAAAAATTCTAAGCCATGGGAGTATTTCCAATGGTCTATGCTACAGTAATACTTTATTGTTCTTTTAATGGCTGTTTTTTGTGTTCCAATCAATGAGTTAAATATTTAAAGATTTGACAACACCACTCGTTTCAATTTCCATATATATATATATATATATCGACACACCAAAACATTAAATCACTATATTCTTTATGAAAGCTCATTTTATTTCTTCAAACTTTTGCTAGAGTCAAACTAAAAAAATTAAAAATATTAACAAGTATCAAACAATTATAGCTTATGAAAGCACCATATTTTAATGCATTATATTAGCATAGGAAGAAAAAATATCAAACGATTATATATCACGCAAGCACTACATTTTAAGAGGTTGGTCTTCATTGAAATTTTCCAACTATTATAGACACACAATGTACACTTGAATGCAATTTTGTATAATTTTGCAAACCAACATGTGATATTGTTGAAATGGCAAGTTGCACTACTCAATTACTTAAATATTTGCAAAAAGTAAACATAGTTTTTGATAATTTCCACTTTTAAGTAGCAAACATCAGTTGATAAATGTTGGTTTTTACAATCACAGCAAACCATGAAGAATGAATGTCTTTATTTCTATACAAAGAAAGAAAAGTATCACCATATTTAAAGCATTCTATTTCAATACAAATAAAAATGTATAAAACATTTATAGCTTATGCAAGTACCATAAGTGGCTGGTGCTCTTTAAAATTCTCCAACCATTGTAAAGACACAATGTAAACTCAAATGAAACACTATATGAGCTAGCAAACCAAGCATGTGACATTGTTGTAATGACAAAAGTGCACTACTCAAAGGGACAGAGATGCAATTACTCAAATACGTGCAAAAACAAACATAATTTTTTATAAAAAGGGTTTTATGTGGCAAACACTAATTGATAAATATCGGCTTCTAATAGGCAAAAAAATAGTGACCAATAATGAATTCAATCTATTTCTATACAAAGAAAATTTTTTTTAAACAATTATATCTTATGCAAGCTCAATATTTTAATACATTCTATTTTTATACAAAGGAAACAATATCAAACAATTACAACTCACGCAAGCACTAGATTTTAAGAAGTTGGGTGTTGTTGAAATTCTCCCAACCATTATTGGCACGCAACATACACTCGAATTGATATTTGCAAAAGCTCAAAACACTATTCAATTTTTTGAACCATTGCACTATTTGAAAATTGAAATTTATCTGAGTTTGATAAAGTTTTTCTAGTTTTACGAAACTCTTGCATTTCCAACTATTTTTAATTTACAAAAAACACAACTTTTGTAAGTTTTGTAAAGTATGAACATTTCAAAAGTTTAACACCCTGATTAATTTTTTAAAATTTTATTAGTATGGTGTAGAATCCATATCATTTTTACAGTTTTGAGAGATTTTTGTAATTGTTTAGACATTTCTAAACTAATATTTTATCAAAGTTTATGCTAAAATTCTTCACACTACATGGAAAATTTTTAAATCTAACAATTACTTTTGTTTTCAGATTTTTTTTACATGTTATACAAACACTTCAAACTTTTTGAAGAATTTATCAAATTTCTATTAAACATTTTTAGATTGCTTTTTATCTTAATAAACTCAAAACTTTCACAAGGTTAGTAAACTTATATTTTTCACATATAAACATTTATAGTATTATCATTTCAATTTTTTTCTTGTGTTATAAACTTGTTGCCCTTCTTACACTTTCATAGGAGATGCAAACTTTTGGACTAACATGACAAATTTTAATGTTAATTTTTTTAGCACTTTCAAACTATTTTCATTTACATGGTTCACAACTTTAGTAAGCTTTTAAAAATGAAACATTCTTTGATATTTGAAAGAAATTCATATTGCTTCCAACTCACATAGTTTCTGAACTTTTTAAGCAATTTTGGCAATGATTTTGGCTTTTATAAATCACACATTTGTAAATGTTTTTGTGAAAAATTTTCCCACTATTTGAAATTTTTATAAGCTTACAAGTAAATCTTTACCACTTTATTAACTTTTTGAAAATTTTGCAAATGAAATTTCAAACTCGTAAAATTCCATGCACCTTTGAGAGATTTTGACTACAGTTTTGGTTGTTCTAAGTTAACAACTTTTAAAAAAATTCTACTGAAATTCTTTAAACTATTTGAAAATTTGTTAAACATCGAAACATGTTTTTTCATATCTTAGAAGAACTGTTATGACACAAAGTAGGTTCGAGCATTCACTTCTTTAACGTCTAAACATTTCGTGTTTGTTCTGGCGTTAGGAGAAGATCTATTTTCACATGATACTAAATAGATTAGACGTGTTGTGTCTGATTGGATTTTGAATACTTGTGCAACAATGAGAACGATTTCCATATTAGGCTACTCCTACAGATTAAAATCAAGGGGTATTTTTGACATTTGAGGAGTATATTTTGAATAATACCATTTTTTTTACCTTTATATGGGATCTCTTCCATTTCGTTAGTAGGGACATTTTAGTCATTTATATCTCATAACACAAGGTCCCAAAATGGTCATAGATAAAGCAAAAGTATATGTCTTTTGCCTCTTTGCCCATATCATCAATTTCATTTGTCACTTCAAATTTTGTTGTGACCATTTCTAAAAATTTTGCGTATCCATAATGTCAAAAACTCTGGGAGACTTCAAGACCAAAAATTTGAATTCATATTCCTGTCTATTATGTTTTTCAAAATTTTCACTAGAGTCAAACTAAATTTTTAAAAATATTTACCTACTTCTCAAAAGTTCGGTGGGGGATGGGCCATGGTTCCTCTCAATTAAATTAAAAGGTAGCCATGTCATTTCCTTTATATGTAAATCTGGAAATAAAAGTCTAATTTAACGTTAGGTATCCCTTGGTCAATAGTGAGAAGTAGCATTGTAAAATGCTGACATTTGAACAATTTGGTGATTCACTTGAAGATGATGTGAATTATTAGATTTGGAAAATGCCTGATCATTTTTTTAATTTTTTTCTTAATCCAATGAAAGAGTCGAGATTGTTCATAATCCTTCTAGTATGTACGTGTCCTACATCTTTCTCTTTTCCTCTCTTTCTCTCTCTCTCTCTCTCAATCTCTCTCTCTCTCTCTCTCTGTATATATATATATATATATATATATATATATATATATATATATATATATATATATATATATATATATATATATATATAAATATATAGAATCACTGAATTTTTTTCATCTAGCTTTAAATTGAAAAATCATATAACCTCTTACAAGCTGTCATGATTAGATGAATGTATGGATGACGAAAAAAAATTCACCTCCTTATATATAAGAGAGGGAGAGAAAAGTAAATCAGCTGGTTTAAAACTATCATTAAAAGTTCTAAGCCATGGGAGTATTTCCAACTGTCTATGCTACAATAATACTTTATTGTTCTTTTAATGGCTGTTTTTTCTGTTCCGATCAATGAGTTAAATATTTAAAGATTTGACAACACCACTCGTTTCAATTGCCATTATATATATATATATATATATATATATATATATATATATATATATATATATATATATATATATATATATAGATACACCAAAACCTTAAATCAGTATATTCTTTATGAAAGCTCATTTTATTTGTTCAAACTTTTGCTAGAGTCAAACTAAAAAAATTAAAAATATTAACATGTAAAATTTTATTTTCAGATTTTACTCTACCTTACTAATTGTGGCACATTGCCTTTCAAAACTGACAACTAATTTCTAAGTGAGTAACTGGTTAACAGTAGTACTGAATGCATTCGTCAGTAATGACTATTGTGCACGTTTCTACGTAGGTACCTTACTTTGCCACTTAAGATGCAAAAATATAATGCCTATAAGATCAAACTAGAAACATGTTGCTTTCAAGGCTGTAACCCAACCAATGATGTTATGTATTTATCGTGAGAAGAATGTTTTACTTATTACAGTGGTGAAATTTTTTTATCTCAAACCACACTTTGTTTATAATATAACATATGATTAATTTTTTTCGATTGGTGTCACTTTTCCTGTCAATTTGTAGACAAAATTTCAATTTTAGCCATAAACCAAAATACTAGTGGAAGTAAAAATGGCTGCTGATCTGGTCAAACTCTTTTTTTCTGAAGCATAGAACTGAAAAGAACCGTAATATACAACTTAACGCGAGGACCCTTTTTTGTCGACCACTGTTGCAAGAATCACGGCCGAGTCGGCAAATCGACTGATTCACATTTTGGCTGAATCGATATGGAAAGAATATTAAGACATTTTCAAAAACAATAATGAAAGCTGTAAAAAATAATTAAAAACATAAGAAACTTATAATAATCCTAAAAAGATTTAAAAAGTGACACATGCAACTTTTGAAGTGGATTGCTTGGAACAGTCGACCACCCAAACATTCCGCGATTTGGCTATATATACATATTTGGCCGCATGTGGGGAACACAAGTTGAGCAATATCCATGACTGATGCTTGAAGTATCCATGAAACTCCCTTTTAGGAAGAGAAAAGAACAAACAGAGTAACTTTTTAAAATGAAAAAAATCACTTCATGTTTTGGTTGAGGAAACAAGAACCCCTCGAGATTGTGGAGGATTTACTCCAACATCATTGCAGTTAATATTATCATTATTAACATTTTTTCTATATGCGTATTGATTATTTTTCCATATGTTATATATAACATTATATATTATATATCTAAATTTTAGCTTGCAATACATAGCAAAACAGTGAAAAAAAAAGAACTCTATTTCTACACAAAAGCTTCAAAAGCACCATATTTTAACATATTCTATTTCCATTACAGATTATGCACGTGTCATATTTTAAGAGCTTAGTCATTGTCGATTTCAACTATTATATACACGCAATATACACTCAGATGCAACTTTACATAAGCTACAAAACTAAGCCTGTGATATTGTTGAAATGACAAGTTGTTCTATTCAAGGGCAGATCTTTGCAATTACTCTAATACGTGCAAAAAACAAACATTGTTTTTGATAAAAACCGTTTTAAGTGGAGAATCTCAGCAGATAAGTGTCGCCTTGTAGTACAGAGCAAAACCGTAAATAAATGAACGCATTCTATTTTTATACAAAGAAATAATGTACAACATTATAGCTTACGCAAACACTATATTTTATTGCATTATATTTCTATGCATAGAAAAAAGTTTCAAACCATTATAACTCACGCAAACAATACATTTTAAGAGAGTGTTGCGTATAGATCTGGTCTAACGTGAAACCAGTGAAGGCTTTCTTTATCTTGAGATTTTGAATTTATTGGTTAGTTAGTGCAGAATAAGAGAGAGAGAGAATGGCAGCTCTTTCACCTGCCATAGAGAGAGAAACTAGCCCTTCCATGTCGTTCGCAGTAATTATTGGCAAGTCGGTGATCCTAGCTCTCCCAAGACATTGTCTATGATGGAAGGCAAGCAGGGTGTGCAGCAGGGGTAAAAAGGAGATTTAAAAATTAAAAAGACGTAAAAGGCTCAAATGTGTATGATATTTGATATTGCTGAATGGCTAAAAAAACATTATAAACCATTGTTAGAAATATTATGAAATATTGTTTTAAATAATTAGTAATGCAGCATAAGATAGCCTTCCATCTAACATATTTGAATCTTTATACATAGGCATACTGGATCAAATCTACGATGGGAGATTTATTGATTATTTGGTTGCCGATTTACATCCATCCATATAGTTTGTGTGTCCTTTGTTTGTCGGCAACCTGAATTTGAATTCTCTTAACATGATAAACAAAAGCAAAACATTGTTTGTCCCGACTGCCGATTATGGTGGGCCTGCCGTCACTCTCCAAGAAGAACGACCAGCATTTTTTATTAAAAAAGTTTAATATATCATTAAAATTAAAAAAATATTAAATCATTTTCATTACATGCACGCAATTTTCTTTCTTTTTTCTTTAAATTTCTTGATTATGACGAAAGTTCACGCTCTTGGGCTGCGTTGGCCATATTGGGGCTTACTGGTAAGAGATCAAATAAACATTTAAAATTATATTAACATAATTATATTAATATGCATTATATTTAGCAATGTTTGGAGGAAGGGAATGTCCTTTCTCATATCACTACCCGACAATCAAACAAATCTATTTTTGCTTCCTAAAAGTCAAGTTTGGTGACTCGATTGAGTTATGACGACAAGAAATTTAGGGTAAATGATTAAGGGAATTGGGTGTTTAAAACAAATTTATATTGAGTGGACCATACGTTTATTGTTTGATTGCATGAATGGTCTTAATAAGAATTTTTCTTATTTTTTAAATAAAAAATTATGTAATCTTTCTATTTCCATACAAAGGAAAAAGTATCAACGCATTATAGGTTATGCAAGTGCCATATTTTGAGAGCTTTGTCATGGCTGGTTTCAACCATTACATACACGCGAGGTACACTTGGTTGTTTAAAACAAATTTATATTGAGTGGACCATACGTTTATTGTTTGAGTGCATGAATGGTATTGATAAGAATTTTTCTTATTTTTTAAATAAAAAATTATGTAATCTTTCTATTTTCATACAAAGGAAAAAGTATCAACGCATTATAGGTTATGCAAGTGCCATATTTTGAGAGCTTTGTCATGGTTGGTTTCAACCATTACATACACGCGAGGTACACTCGGATGCAACTCTACATAAGCTATCAAATCAAGCATGTGATGTTGTTGAAACGGCAAGTTGTTCTATTCAATGGTGATCTATGCAATTACTTAAATACGTACAAAAAACAAACATGGTTTGTGATAAAAACCATTTTAAGTGGAGAATCTTAGCTTATAAGTGTCTTCTTGTAATACATAGTAAAACCGTAAGTAAATGAATACATTCTATTTTTATTGCATTTGTATAAGTTTCAAACAATTATAACTCACGCAAGCACTACATTTTAAGAGAGTGGTTCACTTTGAAATTCTCCAACCTTTATAGACACACAATGTGCATTGAGATGCTACTTTGTATAATCTAGCAAACGAACAAGCAATAATGTTGAAATGACAACCGCCACTACTCAAAGGTCGAGAGACACAATTGCTCAAATATTTACAAAAAAGTAGCCATAGTTTTTAACAAAAATTATTTTAAATCTCAAAAATCAGCTGATAAGTGTTAGCTTGTAATGCATAGAAAAAAACTGTGAAAATAAATGCATTCTATTGCAATAAAAGAAAAAAACAATCAAACGATCAGAAGATATGGAAGAGAATATTTTAATGCGTTCTATTTTCATAGCAAGAAAAAAATGTCAGACAAATGTAGTTTATATATGTAAATACAATATTTTAAGAGGCCAGTCATTGTTGAAATTCTTCAACCATTATACGCAATGTACGTTGGGATGCAAGTCTATATATGCTAGCAAACTAAATTTGTGGTATTGTTGATAAGTTGCACTACTCAATGGATGGGAGGTGTAATTATTCTAATACATGCAGAAAATAAACATGACTTCGATAAAAATAGTTTTAAGTGGCGAACATTGGCTAATAAGTGTCGGCCTGCAATGCATAGCAAAACCGTGATGAACAAATGCATTCTATTTTTATATAAAGAAAACAAGTATCAAACAATTATAGCTTACAAAAGCACCATATTTTAATGCATTATATTTGCATAGGAAGAAAAAATATCAAACGATTATAAATCACACAAGCACTACATTTTAAGAGGTTGGTCTTCATTGAAATTTTCCAACTATTATAGACACACAATGTACACTTGAATGCAACTTTGTATAATTTTGCAAACCAACATGTGATATTGTTGAAATGGCAAGTTGCA
>JAANDH010002593.1:5105-16696 GCA_011799765.1 Nymphaea thermarum | reverse complement strand
ATCCACTAAATCATTCAATATAGATGTAACAACAAGTTAAGAACATTCCATTAGATATGTGTGATCAAGAAAAACACTTAAATCATTCGTTATGGACATTATAACATGTGAAAATATATTAGATTAAGTAAAAGGGATCATATAAACGAGATGAATCACATTCATTTTAATACAAACTTGTGATTTCAATCATTCAAATAATTCATTATAGATATAATAACAAGTGAGTTACATTAGATTAAATATATGTGAGCAATGAATCACTTGAATCTCTTTCATTTTCTTTTAAAGTTTTGATTTGAATCCACTAAATCATTCAATATAGATGTAACCACAAGTTAAGAACATTCATTTAGATATGTGTGATCAAGAGATTCACTTAAATCCCACTCGTGTTGATAGGAACTTGTGAGTTCAATCCCTTAAATCATTCACTATAGATGTAATAAGAAGTTAAACTCATTGGATAGATACAAGGGATCAAACAAACGCAGTGGTCTAATTTGTATCGATATAAACTAGAGATTTTGATAATTTAAATCATTTGTTATGGACATTACAACAAGTGAAACATATTAGATTAACTAAAAGGGGTCATATGAATGAGTTGAATCTCATTCATTTTCATACAAACTTGTGTTTTAAATCCACAAAATCATTTAATGTCAATGTAACAACAAGTTCACCACATTCGATAAAATATGTGTGATGAAATGAATCAATTGAATCTCTCTCGTATTGATACGAACTTATGATTTCAATCTCCTAGATCATTCGTTAGACATGTAACCACAAGTTCAACTCATTGGATTGGTTTCAAGGGATCAAACGAATGCATTGGTCTCATTTGTTTCTACATAAACTAGTGATTTTAATCGTTTAAATCATTCATTATGGACATTATAACAAGTTAAACATATTAGATTAACAATAAGGGATCATATGCATAAGTTGAATCTCATTCATTTTCGTACAAACTTGTGATCTTAATCCACTAAATCATTGAATGAGAATATAACAACAAGTTAACCACGTTCAATTAAATGTGTGATCAATTGAATCAATTAAATCCCTCTCGTATTGGTACGAACTTGTAATTTCAATCTCTTAGATCATTCGTTAGGGATGTAACTACAAGTTCGACTCATTGGATTAGATATAAGAGATCAAACAAATGCGTTTGTCCCATTTCTACCAATGTAAACTACAGATTTTGATCATTGGATTTAATTGCTTCATTTGATCACACATATTTAATTGAACGTGGTTAACTTCTTGTTATATTCACATTCAATGATTTAGGGGATTGAAATCACAAGTTTGTATGAAAATGAATGAGATTCAACTTATTAATATGATCTATTTTTCTTAATCTAATACGTTTAACTTGTTATAATGTCTATAATGAATGCTTTAAACCATTAAAATCACTAGTTTATGTGGGAACAAATGAGACCAATGCATTGTTTTGATCCCTTGAAACTAATCCAATAATTTGAACTTGTGGTTACATCTCTAACGAACGATCTATGAGATTGAAATACCAAGTTCGTATCAATACTAGAGAGATTTAATTGATTCATTTGATCACACATATTTTATTGAATGTGGTTAACTTGTTGTTACATTCACATTGAATGATTTGGTGGATTTAAATAACAAGTATGTAAGAAAATGAATGAGATTCAACTCATTCATACGATCCCTCTTAGTTAATCTAATATGTTTCACTTGTTATAATGTCTATAACAAGTGATTTAAGTTATCAAAATCTCTAGTTTATAGGGATACAAATGAGACCAATGCATTTTTTTGATCGCTTGTATATAATCCAATGAGTTTAACTTCTTATTTCATTAATAGTGAATGATTTAAGGGATTGAAATCACATGTTCCTATCAATACGAGTGGGATTTAAGTGATTCTCTTGACCACACATATCTAATTGATTGTTCTTAACTTGTTGTTACATCTATATTGAATGATTGAATGGATTGAAATCACAACTTTAAAAGAAAATGAATCAGATTCAAGTGATTCATTGCTCACTTATATTTAAACCAATGTGTCTCACTTGTTATGACATCTAAAATGAATGATTTAAATGATTGATATCACAAGTTTGTATTAAAATGAATGTGATTCATCTCATTTATATGATCCCTTTTAGTTAGTCTAATATGTTTCACTTGTTATAATGTCCATAACGAATGATTTAAGTGATTCTCTTGATGACACATATCTAATTGAATGTTCTTAAATTGTTGTTACATCTATATTGAATGATTTAGTTGATTGAAATCATAACTTTAAATGAAAATGAATGAGATTCAAGTGATTCATTGCTCACTTATATTTAATCTAATGTGTCTCACTTGTTATTACATCTATAATGAATGATTTAAATGATTGAAATCACATGTTTGTATTAAAATGAATGTGATTCATCTCAGTTATATGATCCCTTTTAGTTAATCTAATATGTTTCCCTTGTTATAATGTCCATAACGAATGATTTAAATGATCAAAATCTCTAGTTTACATTGGTAGAAATGGGACCAACGCATTTGTTTGATCTCTTATATCTAATCCAATGAGTCGAACTTGTAGTTTCATCCCTAACGAATGATCTAAGAGATTGAAATTACAAGTTCGTATCAATACGAGAGGGATTTAATTGTTCATTTGATCACACATATTTAATTGAATGTGGTTAACTTGTTGTAATAATCACATTCAATGATTTAGTGGATTGAAACCACAAGTTTGTATGAAAATAAATGAGATTCAACTTATTCATATGATTTCTTATTGTTAATCTAATATGTTTAACTTGTTCTAATGTCTACAATGAATGATTTAAACGATTAAAATCTCTTGTTTATGTAGAAACAAATGAGGCCAATGAATTCATTTGATCCCTTGAAACTAATCCAATGAGTTGAACTTGTGGTTACATCTCTAACAAACGATCTAGGAGATTGAAATCCCAACTTCGTATCGATACGAGAGAGATTTAATTGATTGATTTGATCACACATATTTTATTGAATGTGGTTAACTTGTTATTACATTCACATTAAACGATTTTATGGATTTAAATCACAAGTTTGTCAGAAAATGAATGAGATTCAACTCATTCATATGATCCCTCTTAGTTAATCTAATATGTTTCACTTGTTATAATGTCCATAACAAATGATTTAAATTAGCAAAATCTTTAGTTTATATGGATACAAATGAGACCAATGCATTTGATTGATCCCTTGTATCTAATCCAATGAGTTTAACTTCTTATCACATCTATAGTGAATGATTTAAGGGATTGAAATCACAAGTTCCTATCAATACGAATAGGATTTAAGAGATTCTCTTGATCACACATATCTAATTGAATGTTCTTAACTTGTTGTTACATCTATATTGAATGATTTAAAGGATTGAAATCACAACTTTAAAAGAAAATGAAAGTGATTCAAGTAATTCATTGCTCACTTATATTTAATATAATGTGTCTCACTTGTTATTACATCTATAATCAATGATTTAATTGATTGAAAACACAAATTTGTATCCAAAGGAATGTGACTCATCTCATTCATATGATCCCCTTTAGTTAATCTAATATGTTTCACTTGTTATAATGTTCATAACGAATGATTTAAATGATCAAAATCTCTAGTTTACATGGGTAGAAATGAGACCAATGCATTCATTTGATCCCTTGAAACTAATCAATGAGTTGAACTTGTAGTTACATCTCTAACGAACGATCTAAGAGATTGAAATCCCATGTTCATATCAATACAAGAAGGATTTAATGGATTCATTTGATCACACATATTTAATTGAACGTGGTTAACTTGTTGTTATATTCACATTCAATGATTTAGTGGATTGAAATCACAAGTTTGTATGAAAATAAAAGAGATTCAACTGATTCATATGATCCCTTATTGTTAATCTAATATGTTTAACGTATTATAATGTCTATAATGAATGATTTAAATGATTAAAAAATGCATTCGTTTGATCCCTTGAAACAAATTCAATGAGTTGAACTTGTAGTTACATCTCCAACGAACGATCTAAGAGATTGAAATCCCAAGTTCAATGAGTTGAACTTGTAGTTAATTGATTCGTTTGATCACACATATTTAATTGAACATGGTTAACTTGTTTTTATATTCACATTCAATGATTTAGGGGATTGAAATCACAAGTTTGTGTGAAAATGAATGAGATTCAACTTATTCATATGATCCTTTATTGTTAATCTAATATGTTTAACTTGTTATAATGTCTATAATGAAAGATTTAAACGATTAAAATCACTACTTTATGTAAAAACAAATGAGACCAATGCATTCGTTTGATCCCTTGAAACTAATCCAATGAGTTGAACTTGTGGTTACATCTCTAACGAAAGATCTATGAGATTGAAGTCCCAAGTTTGTATCAATACAATAGAGATTTAATTGATTCATTTGTTCACACATAATTTATTGAATGTGGTTAACTTGTTGTTACGTTCAGTGTAAATGATTTTGTGGACTTAAATCACAAGTTTGTAAGAAAATGAATGAGATTCAACTCATTCATATGATCCCTCTTAGTTAGTCTAATATGTTTCACTTGTTATAATGTCCATAACAAATGATTTAAATTATCAAAATCTCTAGTTTATATGGATAGAAACGAGACCAATGTATTTGTTTGATCCCTTGTATCTAATCCAATGAGTTTAACATCTTATTACATCTATAGTGAATGATTTAAGGGATTGAAATCAGAAGTTTCTATCAATACGAGTGGGATTTAAGTGATTCTCTTGATCACACATATTGAATTGAACATGGTTAACTTGTTTTTATATTCACATTCAATGATTTAGGGGATCGAAATCACAAGTTTGTATGAAAATGAATGAGATTCAACTTATTCAAATGATCCCTTATTGTTAATCTAATATGTTTAGCTTGTTATAATGTCTATAATGAATGATTTGAACGATTAAAATCACTAGTTTATGTAGATACAGATGAGACCAATTCATTCGTTTGATCCCTTAAAACTAATGCAATGAGTTGAACTTTGAGTTACATCTCTAACGAACGATCTAAGAGATGGAAATCCCAAGTTCATATGATTATGAGGGAGATTTTATTGATTCATTTGGTCGCACATATTTTATTGAATGTGGTTAACTTGTTGTTACATTCACATTAAATGATTTTGTGGATTTAAATCACAAGTTTGTATGAAAATGAATGAGATTCAACTCATTCATATGATCCTTTTTAGTTAATCTAATATGTTTCACTTGTTATAATGTCCATAACGAATAATTTAAATTATCAAAATCTCTAGTTTGTATGGATACAAATGAGACCACTGCATTTGTTTGATCCCTTGTATCTAATCCAACGAGTTTAACTTCTTATTAAATCTATAGTGAATGATTTAAAGGATTGAAATCACAAGTACCTATCAATACGAGTGGGATTTAAATGATTATCTTGATCACACAAATCTTATTAACGATCTTAACTTGTTGTTACATCTATATTGAATGATTTAGTGGATTGAAATCATAACTTTAAAAGAAAATGATTGACATTCAACTGATTCATTACTCACTTATATTTAATCTAATGTGTCGCACTTGTTATTACATCTATAATGAATGATTAAAATGATTAAAATCACAAATTTTTATTAAAATCAATGTGATTCATCTCATTCATATGATCCCATTTAGTTAATCTAATATATTTCACTTGTTATAATGTCCATAATCTAACGAACGATCTAAGAGATTGAAATCCCAAGTTCGTATCAATACAAGAGGGATTTAATTGATTCATTAGATCACACAAATTTAATTGAACATGGTTAACTTGTTGTTATATTCACATTCAATGATTTAGTGGATTGAAATCACAAGTTTGTATGAAAATGAATGAGATTCAACTTATTAATATGAGCTCTTATTGTTAATCTAATATGTCTAACTTGTTATAATGTCTATAATGAATGATTTAAACGATTAAAATCACTAGCTTAAGTAGAAACAAATGAGACCAATGCATTCATTTGATCCCTTGAAACTAATCCAATAAGTTCGACTTGTAGTTACATCTCTAACGAGCAATCCAAGAGATTGAAATCCCAAGTTCGTATCAATACAAGAGTGATTTAATTGATTCATTTGATCACACATATTTAATTGAACGTGGTTAACTTCTTGTTTTATTCACATTCAATGATTTAGTGGATTGAAATCACAAGTTTGTATGAAAATGAATGAGATTAAACTTATTCATATGAGGCCTTATTGTTAATCTAATTTGTTTAACTTGTTATAATGTCTATAATGAATGATTTAAACGATTAAAATCACTAGTTTTTGTAGAAACAAATGAGACCAATGCATTCGTTTGATCCCTTGAAACTAATCCAATGAGTTGAACTTGTGGTTACATCTCTAACAAACGATCTAGGAGATTGAAATACCAAGTTCGTATCAATACGAGAGAGATTTAATTGATTCATTTCATCACACATATTTTATTGAAAGTGGTTAACTTGTTGTTACATTCACATTCAATGATTTTGTGGATTTAAATCACAAGTTTGTATGAAAATGAATGAGATTCAATTTATTCATATGATCCCCTATTGTTAATCTAATAAGTTTAACTAGTTATAATGCCTATAATGAATGATTTAAACGATTAAAATCACAAGTTTATGTAGATACAAATGAGACCAACGCATTTGTTCGATCCCTTGATAGTAATCCAATGAGTTGAACTTGTAGTTGCATCTCTAACGAACGATCTAAGAGATTGAAATCCCAAGTTCGTATCAACACGAGAGGGATTTAATTGCTTCATTTGATCACACATATTTAATTGAACGTGGTTAACTTCTTGTTATATTCACATTCAATGATTTAGGGGATTGAAATCACAAGTTTGTATGAAAATGAATGAGATTCATCTTATTAATATGATCTGTTTTTCTTAATCTAATACATTTAACTTGTTATAATGTCTATAATGAATGCTTTAAACCTTAAAATCACTAGTTTATGTACAAACAAATGAGACCAATGCATTCATTTGATCCCTTGAAACTAATCCAATAATTTGAACTTGTGGTTACATCTCTAACGAACGATCTATGAGATTGAAATCCCAAGTTCGTATCAATACTAGAGAGATTTAATTGATTCATTTGATCACACATATTTTATTGAATGTGGTTAACTTGTTGTTACATTCACATTGAATGATTTGGTGGATTTAAATAACAAGTATGTAAGAAAATGAATGAGATTCAACTCATTCATATGATCCCTCTTAGTTAATCTAATATGTTTCACCTGTTATAATGTCTATAACAAGTGATTTAAGTTATCCAAATCTCTAGTTTATATGGATACAAATGAGACCAATGCATTTGTTTGATCCCTTGTATCTAATCCAATGAGTTTAACTTCTTATTTCATTAATAGTGAATGATTTAAGGGATTGAAATCACATGTTCCTATCAATACGAGTGGGATTTAAGTGATTCTCTTGATCACACATATCTAATTGATTGTTCTTAACTTGTTGTTACATCTATATTGAATGATTTAGTGGATTGAAATCACAACTTTAAAAGAAAATGAATCAGATTCAAGTGATTCATTGCTCACTTATATTTAATCCAATGTGTCTCACTTGTTATTACATCTAAATTGAATGATTTAAATGATTGAAATCACAAGTTTGTATTAAAATGAATGTGATTCATCTCATTTATATGATCCCATTTAGTTAGTCTAATATGTTTCACTTGTTATAATGTCCATAACGAATGATTTAAGTGATTCTCTTGATGACACATATCTAATCGAATGTTCCTAAATTGTTGTTACATCTATATTGAATGATTTAGTTGATTGAAATCATAACTTTAAATGAAAATGAATGAGATTCAAGTGATTCATTGCTCACTTATATTTAATCTAATGTGTCTCACTTGTTATTACATCTATAATGAATGATTTAAATCACATGTTTGTATTAAAATGAATATGATTCATCTCAGTTATATGATCCCTTTTAATTAATCTAATATGTTTCACTTGTTATAATGTCCATAACGAATGATTTAAATGATCAAAATCTCCAGTTTACATTGGTAGAAATGGGACCAACGCATTTGTTTGATCTCTTATATCTAATCCAATGAGTCGAACTTGTAGTTTCATCCCTAACGAATGATCTAAGAGATTGAAATTACCAGTTCGTATCAATACGAGAGGGATTTAATTGTTCATTTGATAACAACATATTTAATTGAATGTGGTTAACTTGTTGTTATAATCACATTTAATGATTTAGTGGATTGAAACCACAAGTTTGTATGAAAATGAATGAGATTCAACTTATTCATATGATTTCTTATTGTTAATCTAATATGTTTAACTTGTTCTAATGTCTACAATGAATGATTTAAACGATTAAAATCTCTAGTTTATGTAGAAACAAATGAGGCCAATGCATTCATTTGATCCCTTGAAACTAATCCAATGAGTTGAACTTGTGGTTACATCTCTAACAAACAATCTAGGAGATTGAAATCCCAACTTCGTATCGATACGACAGAGATTTAATTGATTCATTTGATCACACATATTTTATTGAATGTGGTTAACTTGTTGTTACATTCACATTAAATGATTTTATGGATTTAAATCACAAGTTTGTCAGAAAATGAATGAGATTCAACTCATTCATATGATCCCTCTTAGTTAATCTAATATGTTTCACTTGTTATTATGTCCATAACAAATTATTTAAATTAGCAAAATCTCCAGTTTATATGGATACAAATGAGACCAATGCATTTGATTGACCCCTTGTATCTAATCCAATGAGTTTAACTTCTTATCACATCTATAGTGACTGATTTAAGGGATTGAAATCACAAGTTCCTATCAATACGAATGGGATTTAAGAGATTCTCTTGATCACTAATTGAATGTTCTTAACTTGTTGTTACATCTATATTGAATGATTTAAAGGATTGAAATCACAACTTTAAAAGAAAATGAATGTGATTCAAGTAATTCATTGCTCACCTATATTTAATCTAATGTGTCTCACTTGTCATTACATCTATAATGAATGATTTAATTGATTGAATACACAAATTTGTATCAAAAGGAATGTGGTTCATCTCATTCATATGATCCCTTTTAGTTAATCTAATATGTTTCACTTCTTATAATGTTCACAACGAATGATTTAAATGATCAAAATCTCTAGTTTACATGGGTAGAAATGAGACCAATGCATTCGTTTGATCCCTTGAAACTAATCCAATGAGTTGAACTTGTAGTTACATCCCTAACGAACGATCTAAGAGATTGAAATCCCAAGTTCGTATCAATACAAGGAGGATTTAATTGATTCATTTGATCACACATATTTAATTGAACATGGTTAACTTGTTGTTATATTCACATTCAATGATTTAGTGGATTGAAATCACAAGTTTGTATGAAAATAAATGAGATTCAACTGATTCATATGATCCCTTATTGTTAATCTAATATGTTTAACTTATTATAATGTCTATAATGAATGATTTCAATGATTAAAATTACTAGTTTATCTAGATACAAAAGAGGTAAATACATTCGTTTGATCCCATGAAACAAATTCAATGAGTTGAACTTGTAGTTACATCTCTAACGAACGATCTAAGAGATTGAAATCCCAAGTTCGTATCAATACGAGATGAATTTAATTGATTCATTTGATCACATATATTTAATTGAACGTGGTTAACTTATTGTTATATTCACATTCAATGATTTAGTGGATTGAAGTCACAAGTTTGTATGAAAATGAATGAGATTCAACTTATTCATATGATCCCTTATGGTTAATCTAATAAGTTTAGCTTGTTATAATGTCTATAATGAATTATTTAAACGATTAAAATCACTAGTTTATGTAGACACAAATTAGACCAACGCATTCGTTTGATCCCTTGAAAGTAATCCGTTGAGTTGAACTTGTAGTTGCATCTCTAACGAACGATCTAAGAGATTGAAATCCCAAGTTCGTATCAATACGAGAGGGATTTAATTGATTCATTTGATCACACATGTTTAATTGAACGTGTTTAGCTTGTTGTTATATTCACATTCAATGATTTAGGGGATTGAACTCACAAGATTGTATGAAAATGAATGAGATTCAACTTATTCATATGAAGTCTTATTGTTAATTTAATATGTTTAACTTGTTATAATGTCTATAATGCAGGATTTGCACGATTAAAATCACTAGTTTATGTAGAAACAAATGAGACCAATGAATTCGTTTGATCCCTTGAAACTAATCCAATAAGTTGAACTTCTGGTTACATCTCTAACGAACGATCTATCAGATTGAAGTCCCAAGTTCGTATCAATATGAGAGAGATTTAATTCATTCATTTAATCATACATATTTTTTTGAATGTGATTACCTTGTTGTTACATTCACATTGAATGATTTTGTGGATTTAAATCACATGTTTGTATGAAAATGAATGAGATTCAACTCATTCATATGATCCATTTTAGTTAATCTAATATGTTTCACTTGTTATAACGTCCGTAACGAATAATTTAAATTTTCAAAATCTCTAGTTTATATGGATACAAATGAGACCACTACATTTGTTTGATCCCTTGTATCTAATCCAACGAGTTTAACTTCTTATTACATCTACGGTGAATGAGTTAAGGGATTGAAATCACAAGTTCCTATCAATACGAGTGAGATTTAAGTGATTCTCTTGATCACACATATCTAACTAAATGTTTTTAAATTGTTGTTACATCTATATTGAATGATTTAGTGGATTGAAATCACAACTTTAAAAGAAAATGAATGACATTCAAGAGATTCATTACTCACTTATATTTAATCTAACGTGTCTCACTTGTTATTACATCTATAATGAATGATTTAAATAATTCAAATCACAAGTTTGTATTAAAATGAATGTGATTCATCTCATTCATATGATCCCTTTTAGTTAATCTAATATGTTTCACTTGTTATAATGTCCATAACGAATGATTTAAATGATCAAAATCTCTAGTTTACATTGGTAGAAATGGGACCAACACATTTGTTTGATCCCTTATATCTAATCCAATGAGTCGAACTTGTAGTTACATCCCTAACGAATGATCTAAGAGATTGAAATGACAAGTTCGTATCAATATGAGAGGGATTTAATTGATTCATTTGATCACATATATTTAATTGAACGTAGTTAACTTATTGTTATATTCACATTCAATCATTTAGTGGATTGAAATCACAAGTTTGTATGAAAATGAATGAGATTCAACTTATTCATATGATCCCTTATTGTTAATCTAATATGTTTAACTTGTTATAATATGTCTATCATGAATGATTTAAATGATTAAAATCTCTAGTTTATGTAGATACAAATGAAACCAATGCATTCGTTTGATCCCTTGAAACTAATCCAATGAGTTGAACTTGTGGCTACATCTCTAA
>JAANDH010002575.1:0-21345 GCA_011799765.1 Nymphaea thermarum | reverse complement strand
GCTGCAATTAATATGCATATATATAATTTCTTTCCTCCTGTTCAGTGTACTTTTATTCTTTGACATCTTTCTTTACCTTGTCCTTCGTCCTGTTATAGCATCTGATCAAGTGGATCATAAAGTTTTACCTATCATTTTTAACTGGTAACTGTATATGTACTGAAACAACCAGACTAACTCAGAAACTCGACTGTGTTTGATCACTCACCATCAATCAGCCATTTTCTGTTTCTTTAGCATAGTGGCCGAGCGGAGCAACCCCAACAACGCGTGAAATGCAGACAAGTTCAGCACTAAAAGAGAACTATGCGAAGATAAACTTTAAGTACAATACCTGCTACTAATTTAAAGCATTTTTGAATGATTAGCTAGAGCAATATGCCATGAAAAAGAAGGGTCATATTACTTTCAAACGCATTACAGCGCTCAATATTAAACATCAAAAGCTCAAGTAGAAATTATGAGCCATGAGCCGAGTCTTGTTAGGTTTGTCAGTAAATGATTCGAATCTGAACAAGCAGTATAATTATATATATATGTATAGAGAGAGAGAGAGAGAGAGAGAGAGAGAGAGAGAGAGCTTGTAAAGCAGAGCCTTTTAACAGAGAAATTACCGCACTTCCAAAAAAAAAAAACTGGCTCACAATAACATGGCCTAGTTATTTTATTAGAGTAAGATTGGGAAGGGGAGCAAGACTGCCTTGAGGGTTAATACCCAGTGTAGTCATTGCAGGAACCATGCAACTTCCGCCTTGATCAGAATATTTATTGTCACCACAGCGTGTATCATGGGAGACGGTGCTTTGCCTGCTGGCAACATGCAGGAATTGGCATAAAATATTCACAGGAAGAAAGGTAAGATCCTGCAAGAGGATGGCATAATGAAGATCGCGCTCGTTTCTTTATTATTAACTTTTCTAAGTTGGTTTAATTATGACCTGAAAGCCATCTTGTGTCTTTCTTAGCTGTACGAAAGACATGTCACATGCATGCTTTTCCATTCTAANGAAAGCCTTTCATTCATTCCAAGAAATAGACTATGCTTTCTCTCACGTCCTTTTCTCCTTCGTCTGGTCTATTGTGGTCCTTGCATGAAACAAATATATACAAGTGGGTATCCATGTTGGTCTTTTAAGCATGCATGGTTGTGTATACCTACCATGTGACTGTTTCTTTTTTCCTGTCACAATGATTACCAGTTAAGAGCTCCATGGTCCACTATGCCGACCACATGCCCCTGCTTATTCATGATCTCACGAATACCTCTTCTCTTTTGCACTTGCAAGCCATACATAATGCATCAAACAAGTTCCACGGGTTCTTGTTTAAAAGAAGACACCATTAAGCATTCTGACTAAACTATTCGATTCTCGTGAAAATTCGATCTCATGAGAGACGCAGCTAAATCCCACATCTGAGTAAACAACTCCGCTCTCCCTGAAGTTATGAAGTTATGGACCGTCGACGCCGTTGCCATTAAACGAGCTCGGGCATAATTCAAATAATAATAATAATTTTTAACCTTTTTATTTTTTCCTATTTTAGTCATTAATTATACTATGCATGAAAATTCATGGACATTATGACACATATAAGCAGACTAGGTAAACCGCCTTAACTTTTTAATTAAATAATAAAAAAGTGTTATTTTTTGGCTGCCAAATGGGAGTTTCTTAACAACCCAACCGACCCAAGAAAATCGAGTGATCTTTTGGTAACAAAAGGGGGAAATATTTTCCAACCAAGAAAATAGAGGGTTGTTAATAAAGAGACAAGTATTTTCCATTGCTATTATTATCATTATAGAAGTTCTTTTAGTGTATCATCCAAGGTTTGTCGGCATCATTTGAAAAAAGACTTGACCACAATTTTCACCTCTCGAATCCATTACAACCACGAGGTCTAAAATTATATGTTCATAAGGTCTGAAATTATAGGGTTGGGCGTCTGTCAATTATTTTCACTTCCCGAATCCATCGCAACCACGAGGTCTAAAATTATAGGCTCATAAGGTCTGAAATTATAGGGTTGGGCCCGGGTTAGATGACGCAGCCCTGGTGGGCCTGACCCGTTCTCCCACTCCCGCTCCTCCTCCTCCCCCTCCTTCAAGTCTCGCTCCCCCTCTTCCTCCTCCATATCCGGCTCCCCCTTGGTCTTCGGCTCCCGCTCCCCCTCCTCCCAGACGACATGAAGGCCGGCACGCCCAAGAGCGTGCTCCCCAGGTTCTTCTTGGACAAGTACGGCGACGGCTGCGGGGACAGCGACGGCAGCATCGGTGGAGGGGTTCAGGGAGCTCACGGGCCGGGTCAGGATGCCTATTCATGTGAAATTATTGTCTGTTATGTAAAAAACGTGTTGGCATGTTGCCATATGCAGACGAACGAACGAAAGGGGGACTATGGCTTGTGCCTTTCGTACTCTCAGCTACACAAGTGACCGGATGGTTATATTATAAACCTTTGATTCTCGACTCAAAGTGATATATATCTAAGAAGTGATTTGTTCAGCTGTTCGATGATTATTTAAATGATTGATAGTACTGAAATTCATGATGCCTTTACTGCAGTTACGAATTTGACGATGAAGGCCACACCTTGGTCAGATGGAGCAAAGCATTAGAAAACAAATCTGAATTAGCTAGAAAATAATGCAAAAAAATAAAATTTAGCATCAGAAGTTTATTTTATAAAATTATATTTTTCTGATGATTGGAAGAGACCTACCATCCGGATCCGACTGAACGCCAAAGTTCCCATCCAAGCATGGTCCTCCAAGAACAGAGCTGAGTGGTTACAAGGACCTTGACTCTCTCTCTCTCTCTCTCTCTCTATATATATATATATATATATATATATATATATATATATATATATATATATATATATATATATATATATATATATATATATATATATATATATATATATATAGATCAATTTTTTTCATATATTATCTTTTGCATGGTTAGGTAGAGCAATATGCCATGAAAAAGAAAGGTCTTGTTACTGTTAAAACGCATTACTGTGCATACGCGTTTTTATTTTTAAAAAGAAGAAAAATAAAATTTTATTTTTTAAAAAAGTCTCCAAATATCCCAAGTAATCCATTTTTTTCCGGTGCATTTGCGTATAAACCAACCTTGAATTATTTGATTATGTATTTAAAAGGTTTTATATATACATATAACATATTCATAGTTTCTGGATGGTCAAGAATTTAAAAAATGTTTGAGAAAAAATTATAAACTCTTGTTAAACTGCCATAAATTGTTACTATATATGCATGTAAGTAGATCCACTACAGAGCTGTTTATTATGAGGAGTCATGCAGCGGCTGTGTGAGGATTGTCTTTTAGGTGCAAATCTATGTCACCGCGGTACGCCAAATAGATCCACTACAGAGCTGTTTATTATGAGGAGTCATGCAGGGGTGGTGTGAGGATTGTCTTTGAGGTGCGAATCTATGTCATTGTGGTACGCCAAAATGAGTTGTGTACCCGTACTGGTACACTGGTAAGGCAAAACGGGTACGGTGGTACAGTGCGATACGCCAAATCTGGATCCGGGTCAGAACCGGATCCAAACAATGTTTAAACAACCAAAAAAATTGGGCAAAAACCATTCACGCCCGATGATCCTAGGCCTTGGCCCCACCCTGGTCAATGAAAAAAAATAATTTTTTTTTAATTACGCCATATATTTTTTGGACTTGAATTCAGTTGGCCCTACCTGGATTCAGAGGTTGGACTGTCGGCTCGGCCCTGAAGAAAATCATGGCTTTACAAAAATGCCGTATCCGTACTCGTACCAGCACCTGTACCTGTACCGCGGTGACATAGGTGCGAATCAAACAGGATTATAAATTCTCCTTTTAATTTCCACTCTCTCCATAGTCATTTCCACGCAACTTTGGACCAAGAACCATGTGTAGCTGCAATCAAGGGCGGAGGGGGCGGGGGGGCCTAGGCCATTTGGCCCCACCCTGGTCAATGAAAAAAATAATTTTTTTTAATTGCGCCATGTATTTTTTGGATTTGAATTCAGTTGGCCCTACCTGAATTCAGAAGTTGGATTGTCGGCTCGGCCCTGAAGAAAATCCTAGCTCCGCCCCTGACTTCAGCTCTATATAAACCCTCCACCTTCCCACTGCACTACCACCAACCTCCGTCCAATTATCACTTGATCTTCAATTAGAGAGAGAAGGAGAGATCTTGCTAAACGACTACTTAGTTTTCGCATAGCTACCTTTCCTTTTGCTGAGGTTGATTCTTCTGCTACTAGATTTGTTGTAGAGAGATGGGGGGCCTAGACTCATGCAACCCTGACTTCATGGCTGAAGGGTTCCAGCACTTGGGCAGAAGAGTTCAGGAAACAAGCTCATATCATGGTAGACTTCATCGCCGACTACTAGAAGAACATCGACAAGTATCCCGTCGGCAGTGTCGTCAAGCCAGTATATCTCCTGCAAACCCTGCCGGCGTCGAAGCCGCAAAGTCTTGAGTAATCAAGTCAAGAAATTGATTTTATTTTCAATTTTCCTGTGGAACAAAAATGGTTTATGTCTTTTTTTCCATTTTCTTGTGATGCCGCAAAGTCATCAAGAAAGCCACACTAAAGTAGTTGATCTGACCTTCCATGAATGGCGAAGGGAGGGGAGGCCGCCCACTCCAATCCAGATATTGAACTGTTTGATTCACCCATTAAAAAAATCCTCCTCACACTACATGAATTTCATAATAATAGTGGATCTACTTACATAGTAACAATTTATGGCAGTTTAACAAGAGTTTATAATTTTTTCTCAAACATTTTTTATATTCTTGAACATGTTGAAACTATGAATTATGTATCTATGAAACCTCTCGAATACATAATCAAATAATTGAAGGTTGGTTTATATGCATATGAACCGGAAAAAAATGGAGTACTTGCGGTATTTTGGAGATTTTTTTAAATAAAATTATAAATTATAAATATTTTTTACTAAACTTTTTCGCTATTATTATTATTTTTGTCATGGGTATTTTATTCATGTGCACAATTTTTTGAGCAGAGGGTGCGTATAACCAGTTTATATATACAACTCGTTTAAATATTTGATTGGGGTAAATAAAAGAACTTTCATTTCTCTAATTGAGATGTTTGTTTATCCAAGCAAACGGTATCAATGTAATCGACAGGTGTACCACCGGTTGATGACTTTGACCTTTCTTGGGCAGCTTTAGCTCAACCAAACAGTATCATCAATGACCAATTCTCCAAGTCGGCTTAAAGTCCATTGTCACATAAAGCACATTTTAATAAAAAAAAAGCATATAAAACGATAAAAACATTTCAGTTGTATAAAACCTGAAAAAAACTCATTTTTTACTGCCAAAAAATAAGAAAACATACAAAAAACGGGTATTATACGCGGTTTCTCATTTTTTGTATTTTAATTAACTTTTTTATAATTTTTAAGATTTATTAAAATTTTTAAAAATTAGTTCAGATTTTTTTGATATATACAAACTTTGTAGTATTATACCCAAGAAATTTCTCACCACAGTATTATGACAATGGTTTAAACAAGTCATAGGGATTTTTTTGATATGTACAACTTTGTAGTATTAAACCCAAAAAATTTCTCACCGCAGTACATGTTTCTTATGACAACGGCTTAAACAAGTCATAGGGTTATTAGAAATATTTAAAAATAGTCACAAGGGCAAAGAGTACTAAACCCAGACAAAGGTCACTAACCTTTTTCAAAAATTTTAAAAGGGATAAAATGTAAAAAATCTATAATCTTAAATGGAAAATGAGTTTATTTACACATAGTATGGTTTTAAAATTAAAGAAAAAAAAATCAGGTCTGAAAATGGCGACAATATGTCAATCAAATTCTCCAAGATTTCATGAAAAGTAAAGGGATTAAGCTACGAGTAGTCTGCATCAGCATCAGGACTCCACAACAGGTGCGTCACTTCTACCCTTCTCTCCTTCTCATGACCGAGTGATTATACCAGAAGATCCATGGGATCCATTTCTGTCGGAAACCCAATCCTGATTCGGTTTCACACTGAAAAACTCTTTCGTGGTGGAGAAGCATAATGCAGGTGAGTGGAACCAGGAGTCCTGTACTGCGACAAGACCTGAAGGATGAATGAAAGTGATGAAGGACAGAACAGAATAAACCACCTCTGCCATCGTGTCTCTGCTGCAGCAGCAGAGTCGTCGCCTTAAATTCTCCCACTTTTGTTTATTTTTTTCCGCTCTTTTGATCTGTATAGCTAATTATGAAAGCAGAGTGAACATCTCGCTGTTATGGTGCCGTCGATTCCTTAACATGCATTTGAAGTGAAAATTCTTCGTGGTATTTTTGTGCAGCAATCTGTAATTTTTGTGCTATCGTATGCTTATTACTTGATCAAATAGCTAGCCCACGGGAAGAGGAGTTTTTTTTCGTGTGACGCGGATCATAGCTATTATAAGTATGTCATCAATCACTGAGAGTAATGGAGACATTTAGAATCTATTGTGGGTCTCAGATATTTGATCAAATATATATAACAACATTTCATTGTTTACGCTAAAAGAAAATGTTTGAAAATCATCTGTTCTACATTGACAGCATTAAAACCGTTCGCATCAATTGAAAAACTATAAGATCGACCTTCGCGGCATCAATAAAAATTTGGTCGAAGTTCCAAATATCTCCATTACTCTTGAGTGATTGATGACATAATTGTAGTAGTTATGGTCCGTATCACCAAGAATTAAACTTTCCTGCGCAAATACCTGAAGAATTTTCACCTCAAAGGCTTGTGGGCCTGCTGCCACGATTCACTGAGAGAATTATGTAGCAGGCTGAGTCTCTCATGACAGATCAAGATCATATTAGTAAAAAAAAATTAGTTGTCTATGTGAAGGTCTAACATATTCTTCTATGCAAGTCAGATATGTCATATCAAGCATAGCTTAACATAATGTGCCTTGGAAAGGACACCGTCACTAAATTAAATGAGAATTGGGTAAACCTGTTAAAAGAGGTGGATTATTCGCTTGGTGATTGAAAGATGCAAATAAAGCAATTTATGGCCTTATCAGCACAAGATCAAGCATAACCCTTTGCTAAAAGCTGAGAATTTGATATAATTCATTGAGCTCGGTAGTGCCCACAACCTCCTCAAACACGGTGGTACTTCATCCTCTTGTAGTCACAAATAACCTATCAGAGTTTTAAACGGTGAGGTTTTTCTCGATTATAATACAATGACTTCGAAAAAAATGAGGAAAAACAAATATGGTCAATTTTTAAAAATTATAAAAAAGTAAAAATAAGAGAAAAATAAAATAAGTGAGAAACTAATAAAACAAACATCAAAAGATAAGTAGATTTGCAACAAATAAAAACAAAAAAAAAACTGTCTGACATTAAAAAACTGAAAAAAGTGAAAAAAAAAGTAGAAAAACTAGTTAAAAAATGTGTTTTTGTAGTTTTAAACCTTAAAAAAAAAACGCTTTCTTAATTTTTAAACAGCCATTTAATTTATCACATTTTTCTGAAGTATTTTTCGAAAAAAAACTTATTTGTGTGACAATACTTAGAATCCATCCAATGCCATAGCTTAATTGAGCCTGATATGTATTACTTAGCAAAAACCCAAGATAGAACATTTTTTTTTTATCATGCAACTCATCCATTCGTTAGCCTTCTTCTTAGGAAGCGACCACACAGCATGCCCTAAAGGTACGGATTGGTTCTTGTAGTATGGGTTTTTGGGTACCCGATCTGGGCAGAAGACAGCCTTCTTCTTAGCAAGCGACCACACAACATGCCCTAAAGGTACGGATTGGTTCTTGTAGTATGGGTTTTTGGGTACCCGATCTGGGCAGAAGACAGCCTTCTTCTTAGCAAGCGACCACACAGCATGCCCTAAAGGTACGGATTGGTTCTTGTAGTATGGGTTTTTGGGTACCCGATCTGGGCAGAAGACAGACTCCTGNGGGATTTTGATCCCAATATTTTAATCCTGGTACTGCCAAATCGAAATAAAATTGATAAAAATGAAAAAGAAGAAGAAAAAATGAAAATAAAAGAGGAACTAACAATAAAGTTTAGTATCCATAGTTGGAATGGCAACTGACATCCTCTTTTTTGCAATATAAACTGAATTGAATATAAATAATAAAAATGAGCATATGAAATGCATGGAGGGGAAGAGAGGAACATACCTTTGAGAGTGTAGGATTGAAGAAACAAGAAAGAAAAAGTATGAAAAAGAAAAGGGCATATCTGTTTTTATAAACTGGCTAGAGATTTGTCGATGTGTGAATGTTTTCACGTAACTAAAAATTTAAATATGAGTGGGAAAGGAAGGATTAGAGGAAATTTAGATATTGGAAAATACTGGAGATCAAAAAATTGAAACTTTTACTGACATATACGACCAATGTCACAGAGATCATAAACTCTAAAAAACGTCTTTGATAATTAAAGAAAAAATAGATTTTTATTGACGTTTTATGGGAGAAGGTCACTGAAAAGTTGAAGTACAGGAAGTTTTTTTGTATGCATTTACTGACATTTTTAGGGAAACGTTAGTAATGATTGACCTTTAATACCATTTAATTCCGTTGGTGAAACCTTTCACTTTGTGGAATTATACTACGAATATTCTCACCACTATATGATTTTGCAAATAACAAAAAACCCAATCAATTTTCATTGACGCTGATCCTTCCTTGTCAGTATAGATACACATTGTTAGCTACCTTTCGCGACTCAAACGGCCGGCACGTTGGCATATAGTGGAACACCGGTGAATATTCCTACCACCATAGGCTGCATCGTAACGCAAGCAACAATGGAATGATGGACTGACAATGACCTTGCTCATAAATATAAATACACATGTTTACTAACGTTTTCAAGGAAACGTTAGTAATGGTTGGCAGCACCATAGAAGCCGATGCCGGTGAATAGTCTTACCACTATGCTTTTTCTTATGAATTCGGCAACGGCAAGAAGTTTTAGATCCACGAACCGTCAGTAATTTTTTCCCTTTATTAACATTCAAAGGAAAACTTAAGTAAAGATGTAATTTTTATTAACGCCTGCTTTTCCATGCATCAATAAATATCATATTTTTGTAGTGTGGCTTATCTCGATTTATGCATATATTACTCTCTCTCATTCTCTTTCTCTGTGTGTGTGAATTCCTATTAAAAATCAATCATGGCCACAGATCTCTAATATTTTTGTCCTTGTGCACTGATCAAAGTTATTTCTAGGCGAAAATCTCTCTCTAAAAGTTATGATTGGGACCAAATGTCTCACAAAAAATATTTTCCTTATCGATAGAGGTAACCATCGACCATGATTACAAAGTTCAATTGCGAAAGTAAGCAGGGTCTCATAGTTCAACGAATTAGGTTGACAACTACCACGAGGAAGAAGGTATGTGATAAGTATGAGAATATCCTCTTCTGTCCGTCTTTCTATGCATGTGGCTTTGTCTGTCCTTTGAAAATCATCACGTCAAGACAGCGCTACTTGGCAGCTTTCCCTTTTTACTCTACTCAAATGTCATCATAAAAGTACCCCCGTGAACTTTTTTCTTTTTTTACTTTTTGCTAAAGGCAGGGGCGTGAGAGGAAACAAATTTTCCTTTCGTAAAAGGGTTCGCGTGTTCTTCATGTTCTTTGTTTGTTGACAAGATGGTGAAAGTGATGGATTCAAACTTGGTATGCTGCAGCTCTATATAAACCCTTCACCTTCCTCCTGCACCACCACCAACCTCCGTCCAATTATCACTTGATCTTCAATTGCAGAGAGAGGAAGAGATCTTGCGCGACTACTTAATTATCCCGTAGCTACCATTTCTTTTGCTGAGGTTGATTGTCAGCATTTGTTCTAAAGAGATGGGGAGCCTAGATTCATGCAGCCCAGACTTCATGGCTGAAGGGTTCCAACCCTTACAGGCAGAAGACTTCAGGAAACAAGCTCATATCATGGTAGATTTCATCGCCGACTACTACAAGAACATCGAGAAGTATCCCGTCCGCAGTGTCGTCAAGCCAGGATATCTCCTGCAAGCCCTGCCGGCCTCAGCGCCGTACCACTCGGAGCCGCTGGACGATATACTTGACGATGTTCGGAGGCTGATCATGCCGGGAATCACACACTGGCTCAGCCCCAACTTCTTTGCGTATTTCCCGGCCACGTACAGCACCGCCGGCTTCCTCGGCGAGATGCTGTCTTCCGCCTTCAACGTCGTTGGCTTCAACTGGCTAGCGTCGCCGGCGGCCACTGAACTCGAGACGGTGGTCATGGACTGGCTTGCCAGCATCCTTAAGCTGCCCTCATCTTTCATGTTCGCCGGTGGCAACGGCGGCGGCGGTGTCATCCATAGCACCACCAGTGAGGCAATGTTGTGTACAGTCGTTGCTGCTCGCGAGCGCGCGCTCAACCGCATCGGCGACGCCAATGGCGGCCGTCTAGTCGTGTACGCCTCTGATCAGACCCACTCCACACTCGCCAAGGCATGTAAGCTTGCCGGGATTGCACCAACCAACATCCGGGCACTGCCAACGTCAGCCAGCCATGACTTCGCGCTCTCACCCAGCTTGGTCCGATCGGCCATGCAAGCAGACGTAGCAGCAGGGCTGGTGCCACTGTATCTTTGCGCGACAGTGGGGACGACGTCCTCCAACGCCGTGGACTCCGTCCAGCAGCTCGGCCAGGTTGCGGCCGAGTTCGGAGCTTGGTTGCATGTCGATGCGGCCTACGCAGGCAGCGCCTGCATCTGCCCCGAGTTCAGGCCTTACCTCGACGGGGTTGAGCTAGCCGACTCGCTCAGCATGAGCCCACACAAGTGGCTGCTATCAGGTCTAGACTGCTGCTGCCTGTGGGTCCGCAACTCGAGCGCCCTGACTCGAGCGCTGTCCACCAACCCGGAGTACCTCCGGAACGACGCGAGCGAGTCGAAGGCGGTGATCGACTACAAGGACTGGCAGATCGGAACGGGGCGGAAGTTCCGGGCGCTCCGCCTGTGGATGGTGCTGCGGAGCTACGGGGTGGCCCGGCTGCAGTCGCACATACGCAGCGACGTGAAGCTGGCGAAGCGGTTCGAGGGCCTGGTGGAAGCGGACGAACGGTTCGAGATCATAACGCCGAGACGGTTCGCGCTGGTGTGCTTCAGGATGAAGGTGGAGGCGGGCCGGGACGGGGCGGAAGCGAACCGGGAGCTGATGGAGGCGGTGAACCGGACCGGGAAGGCGTATATGACTCACACGGTGGTGGGCGGCAGCTACGTGCTCCGGTTCGCGGTGGGCGCGTCGTTGACGGAGGAGAGGCACGTGGATGGTGCGTGGTCGCTGGTTCAGGAAAAGGCCAAGGAGTTGATGAGTCGTGCAGGACTCGATTGTGGTGGAGAGTGAAGGTTGAATAGTTGTTGCGTTACGATTGCGATAAAAGGTTGAGCAAAAAGTCTGGAGAAATAAAGTCAAAATTTGATTTTCTTTTATATTTTCCTTGGAGGAAAAATTGTTTGCCTTCTTTTTTTCTTTGTGATGCTGCAAAGTCACCAAACTTTCACAGAAGAACACACCAACTTTAGTGGATCTGACCTTCCATGAAAGCTCGTAACAAACACGGAGCATCAAGGAAGTCTGAAAGCTGTGCATCTGTTCGCAGTTTGCCGGTATGTTCAGCCAGTCCTTCCCCCACCGTCAAGTGTTGAGCAGTCAATGGAAATAAAGGCCTCTGCAGTGGATCTACTGACATGCATGTAGTAACAATTTATGGCAGTTTAACAGCAGTTTATAATTTTTCTGAAACATTTTTTAAATTCTTGATCGCCTTGAAACTATGAATTAAATATATATAAAACCTTTTAAATACATGATAAAATAATTGAAGGTTTTGTTTATGTGCGCATGCACGGAAAAAAAATGGGGTACTTGGGGTATTTTTGGAAACTTTTTAAAAAAAATATTTTTTAATTTTAAATTTTTTTCACTAAACTTTTTTTCAACAATATTCTAATCATTATATTTCTAGTTCACAACTTTTTGTGGAGGACACAGTGAGTATAACCAGTTTACGTATATCACTAGTTTATATATTTGATCGGGGTATGTACATAGTGGTAGTTCTCTTCCTTATTACCAGTTGCTGCTGCAATCCGGTAATAGGCTCAAGTTGAAGGTATGTGCTCATTCTAACATGCTTATGAGTTTAAAAGAACTTCAAACTCTCCAGTTGAGACGTTTATTCAAGCAAATGACATCAATGTGACACATTAGTTGATGGGTGTATCATGAGTCCATTTATTCCCTAGTGTAATAATGAACCTTGGAGGTAGGAGGAAGGAGGATGTCTTTGACCTTTCTTCGACAACTTTCGTTCACATGTACTCAATGACCAATTCACCAATCCGGCTTATCAAATTGAAGGGTGGTTTGCGCTTGCTCTAACATGCTTATGAGTTTAAAAAAACTTCAAGCTCTTTAATTGAGATTTGTGTCTATCCAAACAAACGGTATCAATGTGATACTTTAACTGATGAGTATACCACAACTTCATTTATATCTTAGTGCAGTCAAGAACCTTCAAGGTAGGAGGAAGGGGATTGGCTTTGACCTTTCTTCGCAGCTTTCACTCACCTGCAATCAATGACCAATTCACCAATCCCGCTTAATCAAGTTAAAGGGTGGTATGCGCTCACTCTAACATGCTTACGAATTTAAAAGAACTTCAATCTCTCTAGTTGAGATTTGTGTCTATCCAAGCAAACGGTATCAATGTGATACTTTAGTTGACGGATATACCACTAATCCATCTTATCTTAGTAGAGTTATGAACTTTAGAGGTAGGAAGAAAGGGGATGACTTTGACCTTTCTTCAACAGCTTTCATTCACCCGCAATCAATGACCAATTCACCAATCCGGTTTAATCAAGTTGTGGGGCTATTGAAAATATTTAAAAATTGTCCCAAGGAGGAACAATACTAGACTGACACAAAGGTCATTACATTTTTTTAAAATTTTTAAAAGGAAAAAAACTAAAAAGAGATTGCAATGTTAAATAGTATATGTAAAGGGGCTGGACATGGCCCCTTTCAACCCCGTTGGTTCTGTCGTGTTTCTTAGATGGTTCATGCCAAGATAAATACCATGAAACGAAGCCTTCATTTTCTTCAACTTTTAAGTACTCAAAGATATTTCAAACGGGGTTGGTACAACAGTTGAGACAGATCAGTTGATGGTTGGTTGGTTTTCGTTTTGAATATCCGTGACATCAACTCTCTGTGCTACAAAAGGAGGGCTACACCGACATGCAAGCCGAAACATGGCGATGGCGGCACCCCAAGACAACGAAAGCAAACCCTACATTCTAAGGAGATAAGTAGTCGGATGGAGGTTTCAGCCTTATGCCGAACGGTGGAAAAACACTCACCCAAAAGTACTCAAAAACATTTTCAAGGACAACATGGTGGAGCTCTTGGCGGGTAATCAATTTGACAAGAAGAAAGAAACAACGACATGGTAGGTACAGACAAGCATGCATGATTAAAAGGGCAACTTAGAAAGTACTCACCCACTTGTATATATTTGTTTCGTGGAAGGACTAGAATAGACCAGACGAAGGGGAAAAGGACATGAGAGAAAGCACAGTTCTATTTTACAGGGATGGAAAACCGGATTGCCAACTTATTCTTATTTAACCATGGAAAACCATCACAAGTTACAGCAACATCTCAAAAACGACCGGCCCGACCATTCCCCTCTCCCCTCTTCCTCCCCATGTTCTCTGGTAGACTGGTACACTAAATGGTCCTCTCCCCTCTTCCTCCCCATCTTCTCTGGTAGACTGGTACACTAGATGGTGGTATTATCAAAACAGGTACGGCTGTCTTGACCGGATAATTTTCAAAGGACAGACAAAGCCACATGCATAGAAAGACGGACCGAAGAGAATCTTCCACATACTTGATATCACACATCTTCCCCATGGTAGTTGTCAACCTCATTCGTAAAATTATGAGACACTGCTCACTTTCTCGATTGTAATTTGCAATCAAGGTCGACTCTATAGAAAAGGAAAATATTTTTTGTGAGACATTTGGTCCCAATCATAACATTTAGAGAGAGAATTTTGCCTGGAAATAACTTTGATCGGTGCACAAGGACAAAAATATTAGAGATCTGTGTCCATGATTGAGTTTAATAAGAAATCACACACACAGAAAGAGAATGAGAGAGAGAGAGTATTATAAGCATAATTCAATATAAGCCACACTACAAAAATATAGTATTTATTGATGCATGGGGAAAGCACGTGTGAATAAAAATTACATTTTTACTGACGTTGTCGTTTGAATGTCAATAAAGGGGAAAACAACGTCATTTGAATGTCAATAAAGGGGAAAAATTACTGACGGTTAGTGGAACTGAAACTTCTTGCTGTTGCAGAATTCTTAAGAAAAAAGATATAGTGGTGACACTGGCGGTATATGACAGTAAAAGTTTCAATTGTTTGATCTCCCCTATTTTCTAATATTTAGATTTCCTCTCATCCTTCCTTTCCCACTCATATCTAAATTTTGTAGTTATGAGAAGACATTCGCATCAGTAAATCTTAAGCCGGTTTAGGTAGCATTTGACAGCACATGGATTAAAATCTTGAGATCAAAATCCCTGAATTTTAATCCTAGAATCATGAAAAACAAAGCATACGTGATTCATCTGGATTTCCATTTCATGAATTTTTATCCAATGTTTGTTGATTTTTTTGAAAGGATAATGGACCGTCTGGTCGACAAGCATACCCCTCCAAACTCGAAGTCTTTTTATGCAAATGGCATGCGTGTGGTATTAAAACATTGAAGTTACTGATCTTTATGTGCAATGCAGTCCATAACTTCCATTTGTTCCCCAAGGAGTTGATTTGCTGTAGCATTAAAAGTAAAACACAAGAGAAAACAAGCTCAATACCCTAACCAGATGCTTAATTTCCTGGCTTTCACCGATTCGCTGTATGTAAGTTGGAGTTCCATTTGATAATTCTAACTACCAATTCTAATTAAATGATGAATGGGATAAGCAGATGTACACACCATGAATCGAAACATTTCAATTTAGGAATGCTTAGTAGTTCTAAATCGTATGTGAATTTGCAGGAAGATGCATCAAAATAGTTCCATTAATCCGGCTAATATACATTTCCACCAAAATAAGTCCATCTGCTCAAGCACATGAAAGGTCCAAAAACCACCCACCCAACAAATTATTAAAGACTTCAGAACTTCCCTTGATGTAGTAGGGGAGATAAAAAGCATGGAGGAGGAAGTAGGCCTAGATGACAGGAGAGATGCCTCCAAAGAAGAACCCACCAGAGATGGCAGACCAGCTGTCTACAATAAAAAGCTTGTCTCCTTCCATCTTCCATCTTCCTTATTAACAATCACGCACTTCCCCATGTAATGTAAGAGCTCAATCACATTTACAATGGCAACTGGACAAAGATCTAACAAATGGAACAAGAAAGCAATAAACTGCACGGTAAAACGATCTCCAAAAAAGGGAAAACAAATAAACCCGATACTTATTGCTACTCGATCAAATAGATACGGAGCATTGCTTGCCAGAACAAATCGGTCGAAGAAAAATGCCATGGCCGAGCCCCCAAAAAAACAAAAAAAAAGTTGGATGGATACTCAAATTCTCAGATTTATATTTCTAAAGGGCTACTATGTATATAATATTAAAAGGCTGCAGAGACTGTTGGCACTGGTGTGCTTCAGGATAAAGGTGGGGTCGTCGTAGGGTCAGGGGCTGGTAACTAACTAGTTTCCCTTAAAATCTTCAGGCATTAACTCTTTGTATTACAAACAATAGGTCACTGACACACAAGCTGAAGTGTGGCGGGGCAATACCTTAAAGTATTGAAAGTAATATTTTGAAAGTAATATTTGTACCTTAAGGGGATGAAGGGTTGGGTGGAAAATTGACTCTTTTGTAAGCCGTAGGATGAAATACTTTTCCTATTCAATCAAAAGAAAAAGGTAAATAGGTTGTTGAAGATGGTTCACTCTACTTGATTGAATCAGTGCATAACACTCACTTTAAATTGTCAATATTTTCTTTTACCATGTTTGTCTTGGACTTTAGTAGTAAACAGTCAATGGTTTAAGTTAGAATAAGTGTTACAAATATGTTAACAAATGGTGATCTGTCAAAGGTCTCTCATTAAAGTAGTTCTTTAATGTGACTTGTGTATATATTTCCTTCAATTACATCTCTTAGTTTTCATAAATATGACAAAAATTTGCATTATTTTTAATTAATTCATTATTTTTATGCCTTTGAGCATGTTATCATAGGATGGTACTTGATAAAAAAGGCTTACACTTTGATGATGGCCGGCATATGACCAAAGATCACTAACTCGATCTTTGTAGATCAATCCTGGGGCCAAGGTAGGTGGAGTTTCTGTAGTGTATTGAAAGATTAATTTACTATTGAAACTTAGGTGAACTTGGGTCCAGGTATATAGGGTAGCCCCACGACCCACGACATCTGAATCACTGCTCCATGTTCAATTAAAAATTTATTAACCATATATTTAAAATCTCAAGAAAAAAAATTGGATTCGCTCCAGGATTGACGGAGCATTAATTGATTCCAATGCATTAAAACGAAGATGGTGATGGCCGGTGCACAATGAAAAAAATAGTCCATGATTAAATTTAATTAGAGGCTGGGGCCATGACCTTCTTCAGTTTTTTCAAAATCCAAAGTTGTACACTTAAACTATAAAAGTTTTAGTTTAATTTATACAAAAATCGAAAAATCCTGTTAAAATTTTGAAACTTCCTGTAATAAAAAATTCTTAACTGATTAAAAAATAACATGTCTACGTCACGCACACATGCACAAGCAGGGAGAAAGGGAGCAGAAGCAGGGTCGAACGTTTGCGACGTTACAACTGTTACGGTCTGCGAAGCTAGCAGCCCATATTTCTTCTCTTTCAGACTTAACGCGTGGCGATAGTTGCCCACCTTGCATGATGAGGAGTCAATAAGCCCACGAAAGTTGCAGGGATGTTCTGCCATTTTGAGTTAGCTATTCGGAAGCAAGAGAAGATCCAATAAGCTTTTCATTTGCATTCTTGACGGCGACGCCAGAACAGTACAAACGGTGGAAATTTGAATCCAATAAGCTTCTCATTTGCATCCAATAAGCTTTTTTGGAGCCAAAATTTAAAATTTGAATTCAAGAAAGAAGAGGGTTTTGAAGCCAAAATTTAAAATTTGAATTCAAGAGAAGAGAATTTTGAGGCCAAAATTCAAAATTTGAAATTAAAAGTTTGAATTCAAGAGGCAAGAGAGTTTTGGGGCCAAAATTCAAAATTCTTGCATTCCAAATTTGAATTCAAGACGGAAGAGAGTTTTGGAATTCTTGATTTGGATATAAACTGAAATTTTGAATCTAATTCGGATCTGATAATTGGATTTTGGCTTAGTTTTCGGGTAGCTACCTGCCATTTTGCTGAGGTTGATTCTTCTGTTATAGGATTTGCTCTAGAGAGATGGGAAGCCTGGATTCATGCAACCCTGATTGCATGGCTGAAGGTTCCAGCCCTTACAGGCAGACGATTTCAAGAAACAAGCAAGTATCATGGTAGACTTCATCGCCGACTACTACATGAACATCGAGGAGTGTGTCGTCAAGCCAGGATATCTCCTAAAACCCCTGCCGGCCTCAGCACCGTACCAATCGGAGCCGCTGGACGATATTCTTGACGATGTTCGGAGGCTAATCATGCCGGCAATCACACACTGGCTTAGCCCCAACTTCTTTGTGTATTTCCCAGCCACGTACAGCACTGCCGGCCTCCTTGGCGAGATGTTGTCTTCCTCCTTCAATGTCGTTGGCTTCAACTGGCTAGCGTCGCCGAAGGCCACTGACCGGGAGACGGTGGTCATGGACTGGCTAGCCAGCCTCCTTAAGCTGCCCTCATCTTTCATGTCCGCCGGTGGCAACGGTGGTGATGGTGTCATCCATGGCACCACCAGTGAGGCCATGTTGTGTATAGTCCTTGCTGCTTGCGAGCGCGCGCTCCACCAGATTGGTGGCACCAATGGCAGCCGTCTGGTTGTGTACGCCTCCGATCAGACCCACTCCACATTCGGCAAGGCATGTAAGCTTGCCGGGATTGCACCAACCAACATCCGGGCACTGCCAACGTCAGCCAGCCATGACTTTGCGCTCTCACCCACCTTTGTCCGAGCGGCCATGCAAGCGGACGTAGCAGCAGGGCTGGTTCGACTGTATCTTTGCGCGACAGTGGGGACGACGTCCTCGAATGCCGTGGACTCCGTGGAGCAGCACGGCGAGGTCGCGGCCGAGTTCGGATCTTGGTTGCATGTCGATGCGGCCTACACAGTCTGCGCCCGAGTTCAGGCCTTACCTCGACGGGGTTGAACTATGCGACTCGCTCAGCATGAACCCACACAAGTGGCTGCTCTCGGGTATAGACTGCTGCTGCCTATGGGTCCGGGACTCGAGCGCCGTCCACCAACCCGGCGTACTTGCGGAACAATGCAATCGAGTCAAAGGCGGTGATTGACTACAAGGACTGGCAGATCGTAACGGGGCGGGGGTTACTGGGTGACGCGGCTGCAGTCCTTCATCCACCGTCAATTGATGAGCAGTCAATGGAAATAAACGCCTCTACGTTGGATTTAAACCTTAAACCAAAAACCCTAAACTCTATCAAAGCAGTTTAATAAAAGTTTATAATTTTTCATTGTAGTAACGCCTTCTCTCGAATGTTAGGAAACCACACTCACAGAAAGTACTCAAAAACATATTGTAAGACAACATGGTGGAGTTCTTAGTGGGTAATCAATTTGACTTGAAGAAACATGTCAGGTGGTACACACAAGCAAGCATGCCAAAAACAGGCAACATGGAAAGTACTTGTTTAATGAAAGGTGCTCATAAACTTTTCAAGTTTGCATGATTAACTTAGGTCATCAAGGTAGGTGGATAAAGAGTTGGGTGAACGTTTCGGTCTTCTATCGAATGGTAGAAAACCATGCGAGAAAGTACTCAAAAAACATTTTCCAAGACAACATGGTGGATTTCTTAACGGGTAATCAATTTGACAAGAAGAAACAATAACACACAAGCAGTGGCGGAGCCAGCGTGGGGCAGGTGTGGGCACCTGCCCACGCCAGCCCAAAATATTTTCTTTTATACCATTTAAAATAGTAAATGGTATAAAAGAAAACTTCTTCCTCCCTCTCACTGTCCTGCCCACGCCAACTTTCGCCGCCCCCGCCAGCCAATTTTTCTGGCTCCGCCACTGCACACAAGCATGCAACATGGAAAGTACTCATGCACTTGTATATATTTATTTCATGCAAGGACCACAATAGACCAAATGAAGGGGAAATGAACGTGAGAGAAAGCACAATCTATTTCCTGGATTGAATGAAAGGCTCTCATAAAGTTTCTTAGTTTGCTTAATTAACATAGGTCATCAGGGTAGGTCAATTGGTTAAAAAATTCTCTCCTTTTGACATTTTTATGGGTCTTTTTTTGGTTTTCTTGTTTGAATGGATCAAATTAGCTTTCTAATATATATCGCTCTATTCTTTTTTCTTCTTTTTTGAGTTCACCTTGATCGATTTGAACCACAATGGTTGAGGACCAAACTAATTTAGATCAAAATCGACATATAATTGACATTTTTTGGGTTTTTCTACCCCTAGGAAGTAGAATGAAGACTGAGACAATATTATTATATTGGTGACAACATAATTGTACGTATGAGGGTTTTTGGTAGTATTATTTTGTGATGAATGAAATGAGGAAGTGGATCCTCCAGCAGGTAATGCACTATATGAGGGAGATTGGCTTGGAAGAGTGTGGAGTGAAGCTTGTTATATGTGTCATCCTGTTTTTGTGAATTACAAAATGCCCATAACACCCCCAGTCTGCAACCTTGCCAAGGACAAAATATAGAAAATGGAAAAAGTTAATATTTTCAAAAAATTTACATTGTTTAAGAATAGCTAAAATTCCCTCATATCTCTTTGGTGCGTAGCGTTAAGGCTGGGCCTCAGGTAAACCCAGCCAGATAAGAAGATGGGCTCGTCCACAATTAAAGTAAAAACATATTACTTAATATAATATATAAATATTATTAGTTATAGTGAATGTATTTAATTATATATATTTAAATAAAATAATATTTACCCCAGCCCAAATGGGCGGGCAGGCTAGGGGGCATTATGTGGGTGTCTTCAATTCTACTATGTGTAAGTTGAAGCATGTAGGGATCCCATTGATATCGATGCAACTTCGGCTTTTGAAAGCAAGGGAAAGGAAGAGAACTTCTACTTTGACCCTAGCAGTGACATTAATCCTCTTGCGACAGGTTAGTAGGAGTAGGTGGACTTTCACGTCCTCGCCTTTTATGACCAAAATACCAAAGCCCTCTCGTTATATTGATGCAACTTCGGCCTCTGAAAACAAGGGAAAGGAAGAGAACTTCGACTCTCACCGTAGCAATAAGATCAATCCTCTTGCAACAGGTCAGTAGGAGTACATCCTCGCGTCTTATGACCATATTACCAAAGCTCTCTCGTTGAGGGCAGAGTTGGCTGACTCGCTGAGTTGGCTTGAGAATCGCTCGTGTCATCTTGGATCACTAGATAACCTGGTCACGAATCTAAGGTTGGCTTGGCTCGCCCGTAACTCATCCCTGACTCCTCTGGACTCGCTCGATTTGGGTTATTTTAAAACTCAACCGAGTCAATGAATTGACTCACTAACCCCGTGACCCAATCATGTGCGTTACGAGTTTGCCAACTATGGTTGAGGGGGTCCCTCCGTGATTTTGGGAAGCCTAAAACTTTGGGGGCTACTTTTATGATGACATTTCAATAAAGTAAGCTAAGGGCCAAAGCTCCTAATTAAATAGTGGGGGGCTACTTTTATGATGACATTTCAATAAAGTAAGCTAAGGGCCAAAGCTCCTAATTAAATAGTGGGCTGGCCCGTACCAACAACTAACCTCCTGTCCTGGAACTCCTGTCCTGGAACTGTACATGTGGGAACCTGGCCGGCCCGCCGTTGCCAACTTGTTCTTCCCCTCTCCTCTCTTTCTCCCCTTCTTCCACTTCTGGTAGACTGGTACTCTAGAATGGTAGAGCTTCTCTCACTCCTTCGGTTCTTCAAGCATTAGGTCTTAGTTAATGCTTATTGGGACCGGTCACTTAAAAATGTTCCTATTACCTCATGAAATATCACTTCTACGAACGGTAACTCTAACTATTCCTAAGA
>JAANDH010002525.1:2482-14075 GCA_011799765.1 Nymphaea thermarum | reverse complement strand
ACAAAAAGTTAAACTCATTGGATTATATACAAGGGATCAAACAAATGCATTGGTCTCATTTGTATCCATATAAACTAGCGATTTCAATCATTTAAGTCATTCATTATAGATAATATAACAAGTGAATATTAGATTAACTATAGGGGATCATATGATCTCATTCATTTTCATACAAACTTGTGATTTCAATCCACTAAATCATTGAACGTGAATATAACAACAAGTAAACCACATTCTATTAACTATGTGTGATCAAATGAATCAATTAAATCTCTCTCGTATTGATACGAAGTTGGGATTTCAATCTCCTAGATCGTTCGTTAGAGATGTAACTACAAGTTCAACTCATTGGATTAGTTTCAAGGGATCAAACGAATGCATTGATCTCATTTGTATCTACATAAACTAGTGATTTTAATCGTTTAAATCATTCATTATAGACATGATAACAAGTTAAAAATACTAGATTAACAATAAAGGATCATATGAATAAGTTGAATCTCATTCATTTTCAAACAAACTTGTGATTTCAATCCACTAAATCACTGAATGTGAATATAACAACAAGTTAACCACGTTCAATTAAAAATGTTTGATCAAATGAATCAATTAAATCCTTCTCGTATTGATACGAACTTGTAATTTCAATCCCTTAGATCATTCGTTAGGGATGTAACTACAAGTTCAACTCATTGGATTAGATATAAGGGATCAAACAAATGCGTTGGTCCCATTTCCACCCATGTAAACTAGAGATTTTGATCATTTAAATCATTTGTTAAGGACATTATAACAAGTAAAACATATTAGATTAACTAAAAGGATCATATGAATGAGATGAATCACATTCATTTTCATACAAACTTGTGATTTCAATCATTTAAATCATTCAATATAGATATAAAATATAAGTGAGCAATGAATCACTTGAATCTCATTCATTTTCTTTTAAAGTTGTGATTTAAATCCACTAAATCATTCAATATAGATGTAACAACAAGTTAAGAACATTCAATTAGATATGTGTGATAAAGAGAATCACTTAAATCCCACTCGTATTGATAGGAACTTGTCATTTCAATCCCTTAAATCNCGTATTGATACAAACTTGTGATTTCAATCTCTTACATCGTTCGATAGAGATGTAACTACAAGTTGAACTCATTGGATTAGTTTCAAGGGATCAAACGAATGCATTGGTCTCATTTGTATCTACATTCTAGTGATTTTAATCATTTAAATCATTCATTATAAACATTATAACAAGTTAAACAAATTAGATTGACAATAAGAGATCACATGAGTAAGTTGAATCTCAATCATTTTCATACAAACTTGTGATTTCAATCCACTAAATCATTGAATGTGAATATAACAACAAGTTAACCACGTTCAATTAAATATGTGTGATCAAATGAATCAATTAAATCCCTCTCGTATTGATACGAACTTGTAATTTCAATTTCTTAGATCATTCGTTAGGGATGTAACTACAAGTTCAACTCATTGGATTAGATATAAGGGATTAAAGAATTGGTCCCATTTCGTTATGAACATTGTAACAAGTGAAACATATTAGATTGACTAAATGGGATCATATGAATGAGATGATTCACATTCATTTTCAGACAAACTTGTGATTTCAATCATTTAAATCATTCATTATAGATGTAATAACAACTGAGACACATTAGATTAAATATAAGTGAGCAATGAATCACTTGAAAATCTCATTCATTTTCTTTTAAAGTTGTGATTTCAATCCACCAAATCATTTAATATTGATGTAACAACAAGTTAAGAACATTTAATTTGATATGTGTGATCAAGGGAATCACTTAAATCCCACTATAGATGTAATAAGAAGTTAAACTCATTGGATTAGATACAAGGGATCAAACAAATGCATTGGTCTCATTTGTATCCATATAAACTAGAGATTTTGATCATTTAAATCATTCGTCATGGACATTTTAACAAATGAATCAATTAAATCTCCCTCGTAATGATACGAACTTGAAATTTCAATTTCTTAGATAATTCGTTAGCGATGTAACTACAAGTTTGACTCATGGGATTAGTTTCAAGGGATCAAACGAATGCATTGGTCTCATTTGCACCAACATAAACTAGTGATTTTAATCGATTAAATCGTTCATTATAGACATTATAACAAGTTAAACATAATAGATTAACAATAAGGGANCAACAAGTTAACCACGTTCAATTAATTATGTGTGATCAAATGAAACAATTAAATCCCTCTCGTATTGATACGAACTTGTAATTTCAATTTCTTAGATAATTCGTTAGGGATGTAATAAGAAGTTAAACTCATTGGATTAGATACAAGGGATCAAACAAATGCATTGTTCTCATTTGTATCCATATAAACTAGAGATTTTCATCATTTAAATAATTCGTTATGGACATTTTAACAAGTGAAGCATATTAGATTAACTAAAAGGGATCATATGAATGAGTTGAATCTCATTCATTTTCATACAAACTTGTGATTGAAATCCACAAAATCATTCAATGTGAAAGTAACAACAAGTTAACCACAATCAATAAAATATGTGTGATCAAATGAATCAATTAAATCTCTCTCGTATTGATACGAACTTGTAATTTCAATTTCTTAGATAATTTGTTAGGGATTTAACTACAAGTTCAACTCATTGGATTAGTTTCAAGGGATCAAACGAATGCATTGGTTCATCTGCATCTACATAAACTAGTGATTTTAATCGATTAAACCATTCATTATAGACATTATAACAAGTTAAACATATTATATTAACAATCAGAGATCATATGAATAAGTTGAATCTCATTCATTTTCAAACAAACTTGTGACTTCAGTTCACTAAATCATTGAATGTGAATATAAAGGATCAAACAAATGTGTTGGTCCCATTTCTGCCCATGTAAACTAGAGATTTTGATCATTTAAATCATTCGTTATGGACATTATAACAAGTGAAACTTATTAGACTAACTAAAAGGGATCATATGAATGAGATTAATCACATTATTTTCATGCAAACTTGTGATTTCAATCATTTAAATCATTCATTATAGATGTAATAACAAGTGAGACACATTAGATAAAATATAAGTGAGCAATGAATCACTTGATTCTCATTCATTTTCTTTTAAAGTTGTCATTTCAATCCACTAAATCATTCAATATAGATGTAACAACAAGTTAAGAACATTCAATTAGATATATGTGATCAAGAGAATCACTTAAATCTCACTCGTATTGATAGGAACTTGTGATTTCAATCCCTTCAATCATTCACTATAGATGTAATAAGAAGTTAAACTCATTCGATTAGATACAAGGGATCAAACAAATGCATTGGTCTCATTTGTATCCATATAAACTGGAGATTTTGATCTGTTAAATCATTCGTTATGGACATTATAACAAGTGAAACATATTATATTAACTAGAAGGGATCATATGAATGAGTTCAATCTCATTCATTTTCATACAAACTTGTGATTTAAATTCACAAAAATCATTCAATGTGAATGTAACAACAAGTTAACCACAATCAATAAAATATGTGTGAGCAAATGAATCAATTAAATCTCTCGTATTGAGACGAACTTATAATTTCAATTTCTTAGATAATTCATTAGGGATGTAACGACAAGTTCAACTCATTGGATTAGATATAAGGATTCAAACAAATGCGTTGGTCCCATTTCTACCCATGTAAACTAGAGATTTTGATCATTTAAATCATTTGTTAAGGACATTATAACAATTGAAACATATTAGATTAACTAAAAGGGATCATATGAATGAGATGAATCACATTCATTTTTATACAAACTTGTGATTTCAATCTTTTAAATCATTCCTTATAAATGTAATAACAAGTTAGACACATTAGATTAAATATAAGTGAGCAATGAATCACTTGAATCTCATTCATTTTCTCTTAAAGTTGTGATTTCAATCCACTAAATCATTCAATATAGATTTAACAACAAGTTAAGAACATTGAATTAGATATGTGTGATCAAGAGAATCACTTAAATGTCACTCTTATTGATAGGAACTTGTGATTTCAATCCCTTAAATCATTCACTATAGAGGTAAGAAGAAGTTCAACTCATTGGATTATATACAAGTTATCAAACAAATGCATTGGTCTCATTTTTATCCATATAAACTAGTGATTTTAATCATTTAAATAATTTATTATAGACATTATAACATGTGAATATTAGATTAACTATAGGGGATCATCTGAATGAGTTGAATCTCATTCATTTTCAAACAAACTTGTGATTTAAATCAACAAAATCGTTCAATGTGAATGTACCAACAAGTTAACCACATTCAATAAAATATGTATGATCAAATGAATCAATTAATTCTCTCTCGTATTGATACAAAGTAGGGATTTCAATCTCTTACATGGTTCCATAGAGATATAACTACAAGTTCAACTCATTGGATTAGTATCAAGGGATCAAACGAATGCATTGGTCTCATTTGTATCTGCATTGTAGTGATTTTAATTGTTTAAATCATTCATTATAAACATTATAACAAGTTAAACATATTAGATTAACTAAAAGGGATAATAGGAATGATTTGAATCTCATTCATTTTCATACAAACTTGTGATTTAAATCCACAAAATCATTCAATGTGAATGTTACAACAAGTTAACCACAATCAATAAAATATGTGTGATCAAATGAATCAATTAAATCTCTCTCGTATTGGTACGAACTTGGGATTTCAATCTCTTAGATCGTTCGTTAGAGATGTAACTACAAGTTGAACTCATTGGATTAGTTTCAAGGGATCAAACGAATGCATTGGCCTCATTTGCATCTACATAAACTAGTGATTTTAATCGATTAAATCATTCATTATAGACATTATAAAAAGTTAAACATATTAGATTAACAATAAGGGATCATATGAATAAGTTGAATCTCATTCATTTTCATACAAACTGGTTATTTCAATCCACTAAATCATTGAATGTGAATATAACAACAAGTTAACCACGTTCAATTAATTATGTGTGTTCAAATGAATCAATTAAATCCCTCTCGTATTGATACGAACTTGTAATTTCAATCTCTTAGATCAATCGTTAGGGACGTAACTACAAGTTCAACTCATTAGATTAGATATAAGGGATCAGACAAATGCGTTTGTCCCATTTCTACCCATGTAAACTAGAGATTTTGATCATTTAAATCATTCGTTATGGAAATTGTAACAAGTGAAACATATTAGATTAACTCAAAGGGACCGTATGAATGAGATGAATCACATTCATTTCTATACAAACTTGTGATTTCAATCATTTAAATCATTCATTATAGATGTAATAACAAGTGAGACACATTAGATTAAATATAAGTGAGCAATGAATCACTTGAATCTCATTCATTTTCTTCTAAAGTTGTGATTTCAATCCACAAAATCATTCAATATAGATGTAACAACAAGTTAATAACATCCAATTAGATATGTGTGATCAAGAAAATCACCCAAATCCCACAAGTATTGATAGGAACTTCTGATTTCAATGCCGTAAATCATTCACTATAGATGTAATAAGAAGTTAAACTCATTGGATTAGATACAAGGGATCAAACAAATGCATTGGTCTCATTTGTATCCATATAAACTAGAGATTTTGATCTGTTAAATCATTCGTTATGGACATTATAACAAGTGAAACATATTAGATTAACTAAAAGGGATCATATGAATGAGTTGAATCTCATTCATTTTCATACAAACTTGTGATTTAAATTCACAAAATCATTCAATGTGATTGTAACAACAAGTTAACCACATTCAATAAAATATGTGTGATCAAATGAATCAATTAAATCTCTCTCGTATTGATACGAGCTTGAGATTTCAATCTCTTAGATCGTTCGTTAGAGATGTAACTACAAGTTCAACTCATTGGATTAGTTTCAATGGATCAAACGAATGCATTGGTCTCATTTGCATCTACATAAACTAGTGATTTTAGAGGATTAAATCATTCATTATAAACATTATAACAAGTTAAACATATTAGATTAACAATAAGGGATCATATGAATAAGTTAAATCTCATTCATTTTCATACAAACTTGTGACTTCAATCCACTAAATCATTGAATGTGAATATAACAACAAGTTAACCATATTCAATTAATTATGTGTGATCAAATGAATCAATTAAATCCCTTTTGTATTGAAACGAACTTGTAATTTCAATTTCTTAGATAATTCGTTAGGGATGTAATAAGAAGTTAAACTCATTGGATTAGATACAAGGGATCAAACAAATGCATTGTTCTGATTTGTATCCATATAAACTAGAGATTTTGATCATTTAAATCATTCGTTACGGACATTATAACAAGTGAAGCATATTAGATTAACTAAAGGGGATCATATGAATGAGTTGAATCTCATTCATTTTCATACAAACATGTGATTTAAATACACAAAATCATTCAATGTGAATGAAACAACAAGTTAACCACAATTAATAAAATATGTGTAATCAAATGAATCAATTAAATCTTTCGTATTGAGACGAACTTGTAATTTCAATTTCTTAGATAATTTGTTAGGGATTTAACTACAAGTTCAACTCATTGGATTAGTTTCAAGGGATCAAACGAATGCATTGGTTCATTTGCATCTACATAAACTAGCAATTTTAATCGATTAAACCATTCATTATAGACATTATAACAAGTTAAACATATTAGATTAACAATAAGGGATCATATGAATAAGTTGAATCTCATTCATTTTCATACAAACTTGTTATTTCAATCCACTAAATCATTCAATATGAATGTAACAACAAGTTAACCACGGTCAACTAATTATGTGTGATCAAATGAATCAATTAAATCCTTCTCGTATTGATCCGAACTTGTAATTTCAATCTCTTAGATCATTTGTTAGGGATGTAACTACAAGTTCAACTCATTGGATTAGATATAAGGATCAGACAAATGCGTTGGTACCATTTCTACCCATATAAACTACAGATTTTGATTATTTAAATCATTCGTAATGGATATTATTACAAGTGAAACATATTAGATTAACTCAAAGGGATCATATGAATGAGATGAATCACATTCTATTTTATACAAACTTGTGATTTCAATCATTTAAATCAGTCATTATAGATGTAATAACAACTGAGACACATTAGATTAAATATAAGTGAGCAATGAATCACTTGAATCTCATTCATTTTCTTTTAAAGTTATGATTTCAATCCACTAAATCATTCAATATAAATGTAACAACAAGTTAAGAACATTCAATTAGATATGTGTGATCAAGAGAAACACTTAAATCCCACTCGTATTCATAGGAACTTGTGATTTCAATCCCTTAAATCATTCACTATAGATGTAATAAGAAGCTAAACTCATTGGATTAGATACAAGGGATCAAACAAATGCATTGGTCTCGTTTGTATCCATATAAACTAGAGATTTTCATCGTTTAAATCATTCGTTATGGACATTATAACAAGTGAAACATATTAGATTGACCAAAAGGGATCATGTGAATGAGTTAACCACATTCAACAAAGTATGTGTGATCAAAAGAATCAATTAAATCTTACTCGTATTTATATGAACTTGGCATTTCAATCTCTTTGATCGTTCGTTAGAGATGTAACTACAAGTTGAACCCATTGGATTAGTTTCAAGGGGTCAAACAAATGCATTGGTCTCATTTGCATCTACATAAACTAGTGATTTTAATCGTTTAAATCATTCATTATAGATATTACAACAAGTTAAACATATTAGATTAACAATAAGGGATCTTATGAATAAGTTGAATCTTATTCATTTTCATACAAACTTGTGATTTCAATCCACTAAATTATTCAATGTGAATATAACAACAAGTTAGCCAAGTTCAATTGATTATGTGTGATAAAATAAATCAATTAAATCCCTCTGGTATTGATACGAACTTGAAATTTCAAAATCTTAGATCATTCGTTAGGGATGTAACTACAAGTTCAGCTCATTGGATTAGATAGATGGGATCAAACAAACGTGTTGGTCCCATTTCTACCCATGTAAGCTAGAGATTTTGATCATTTAAATAATTCGTTATGGACATTATAACTAGTGAAACATATTAGATTAACTAAAAGGGATCATATGAATGAGATAAATCATATTCATTTCCATGCAAACTTGTGATTTGAATCATTTAAATCATTCATCATAGATGTAATAACAAGTGAGTCACATTAGATTAAATATAAGTGAGCAATGAGTCACTTGAATCTCATTCATTTTCTTTTAAAGTTGTCATTTCAATCCACTAAATCATTCAATATAGATGTAACAACAAGTTAAGAACATTCAATTAGTTATGTGTGATCAAGAGAATCACTTAAACCCCACTCGTATTGATAGGAACTTATGATTTCAATCCCTTAAATCATTCACTATAGATATAATAAGAAGTTAAACCCATTGGATTAGATACAAGGGATCAAACAAATGCATTGGTCTCATTTGTATCCATATAAACTAGAGATTTTGATCATTTAAATCATTTGTTATGGACATTATAACAAGTCAAACATATTAGATTAACTAAAAGGGATCATATGAATGAGTTGAATCTCATTCATTTTCATACAAACTTGTGATTTAAATCCACAAAATCATTCAATGTGAATGTAACAACAAGTTAACCACATTCAATAAAATATATGTGATCAAACGAATCAATTAAATCTCTCTCGTATTGATATGAACTTGGCATTTCAATCTCTTTGATCGTTCGTTAGAGATGTAATTACAATTTGAACTCATTGGATTGGTTTCAACGGATCAAACGAATGCATTGGTCTCATTTGCATCTACATAAACTAGTGATTTTAATCGTTTAAATCATTCATTATAGACATTATAACAAGTTAAACATATTAAATTAACAATAAGGGATCATATGAATCTGTTGAATCTCATTCATTTTCATACTAACTTGTTATTTAAATCCACTAAATCATTGAATGTAAATATAACAACAAGTTAACCACGATCAATTAAAGATGTGTGATGAAATGAATCAATTAAATCCCTCTCGTATTGATATGAACTAGTAATTTCAATCTCTTAGATCAATCGTTAGGGACGTAACTACAAGTTCAACTCATTGGATTAGATATAAGGGATCAGACAAATGCGTTGGTCCCATTTCTACCCATGTAAACTAGAGATTTTGATCATTTAAATAATTCGTTATGAAAATTGTAACAAGTGAAACATATTAGATTAACTCAAAGGGATCATATGAATGAGATGAATCACATTTATTTCCATACAAACTTGTGATTTCAATCATTTAAATAATTTATTATAGATGTAATAACAAGTGAGACACATTAGATTAAATATAAGTGAGCAATGAATCACTTGAATCTCATTCATTTTCTTTTAAAGTTGTGATTTCAATCCACAAAATCATTCAATATAGATGTAACAACAAGTTAAGAACATTCAATTAGATATGTGTGATCAAGAAAATCACTCAAATCCCACTCGTATTGATAGGAACTTGTGATTTCAATCCCTTAAATCATTCACTATATATATAATAAGAAGTTAAATAGATTGAATTAGATACAAGGGATCAAACAAATGCATTGGTCTCATTTGTATCCATATAAACTAGAGATTTTGATCATTTTAATCATTCATTATGGACATTATAACAAGTGAAACATATTGGATTAACTAAAAAGGATCAAATGAATGAGTTTAATCTCATTCATTTTCATACAAACTTGTGATTTAAATCCACAAAATCATTCAATGTGAATGTAACAACAAGTTGACCACATTCAATAGAATATGTGTGATCAAATGAATAAATTAAATCTCTCTCGCATGGATATGAACTTCGTATTTCAATCTCTTAGATCGCTCGTTAGAGATGTAACTACAAGTTGAACTCATTGGATTAGTTTCAAGGGATCAAACGAATGCATTGGTCTCATTTGCATCTACATAAACTAGTGATTTTAATCATTTAAGTCTTTTGTTATAGACATTATAACAAGTGAAACATATTGGATTAACAAAAAGGGATCATATGAATGAGTTGAATCTCATTCATTTTCACACAAACTTGTGATTTAAATCCACAAAATCATTCAATGTGAATGTAACAACGAGTTAAACACATTCAACAAAATATGTGTGATCAAATGAATCAATTAAATCTCTCTCGTTTTGATACGAACTTGGGATTTCAATCTCCTAGATCGTTCGTTACAAGGGATCAAAAAAATGCATTGGTCTCCTTTGTATCCATATAAACTAACAATTTTAATCATTTAAATCATTCATTATAGATATTATAACGAGAGAGATTTGATTGATTCATTTGATCACACATATTTTATTGAATGTGGTTAACTTGTTGTTACCTTAACATTGAATGATTTTTTGGATTTAAATAACAAGTTTGTATGAAAATGAATGAGATTCAACTCATTCATATGATCCTTTTTAGTTAATCTAATATGTTTCACTTGTTATAATGTCGATAACGATCATAATCTCTAGTTTATATGGATATAAATGAGACCAATGCATTTGTTTGATGCCTTGTATCTAATCCAAAGAGTTTAACCTCTTATTACATCTATAGTGAATGATTTAAGGGATTGAAATCACAAGTTCCTATCAATACGAGTGGGATTTAAGTGATTCTCTTGATCACACATATCTAATTGTATGTTCTTAACTTGTTGTTACATCTATATTGAATGATTTAGTGGATTGAAATCACAACTTTAAAATAAAATGAATGAGATTCAAGTGATTCATTGCTCACTTATATTTAATCTAATGTGTCTCACTTGTTATTACATCTATAATGAATGATTTGAATGATTGAACTCACAAGTTTGTATGAAAATGAATGTGATTCATCTAATTCATATGATCCCTTTTTGTTAATCTAATATGTTTCACTTGTTATATTGTCCATAACGAATGATTGAAATGATCAAAATCTCTAGTTTACATGGGTAGAAATGGGACCAAAGCATATGTTTGATCTCTTTTATCTAATTCAATGAGTTGAACTTGTAGTTACATCCCTAACGAATGATCTAAGAGATTGAAATTACAAGTTTATATCAATATGAGAGTGATTTAATTGATTAATTTGACCTCACATATTTAATTGAACGTGGTTGACTTGTTGTTATTTTCACATTCAATGATTTAGTGGATTGAAATCACAAGTTTATATGAAAATTAATTGAACGTGGTTAACTTATAGATTATATTGACTAATCTAATATGTTTAACTTGTTATAATGTCTGTAATGAATGATTTGAATAATTAAAATCACTAGTTTATGTAGATACAAATGGGACCAATCTTGTAACTAATCCAATGAGTTGAACTTGTAGTTACATCTCTAACGAACGATCTAAGAGATTGAAATCTCAAGTTCGTATCAATATGAGAGAGATTTAATTGATTCATTTGATGACACATATTTTATTGAATGTGGTTAAC
>JAANDH010002487.1:0-13008 GCA_011799765.1 Nymphaea thermarum | reverse complement strand
AGGCAAATCAATCTGAAGCTTGATCTTAGGGAAGATTATCTAATCCTGATCTTAGGCAATATCTTAGGAAATGTGTGAAGTTTCTATGCTTATCACAAATGTTAGTGAGGCTATAAATTGTATAGTGGACAATCAATGAAATACAACATTAGCAATTCACATTTTTTCGATTGCTTTCAATTGGTATCAGAGCCTTGTGTTTAATCCTAGAAGATGTCGAACCACGAGGGAAGCATGTCGCCACGCCGTGAAGTCCGAGGTCGTGAACGACGACGCTCAAACTCACCGATTGTTCCACGTCAGGGTCGCAATCGGGTGATCCAGAGGACGATGCGGGAGGTCGGAAGTACATCCTACCCAATGCTCGAGCGCGACAACTACACGGATTGGTCACTCGTGATGAAGGTAATGCTCCAAGCAAGGGGGCTTTGGGACGCCATTGAATACGGCGATGCCGATCTGCATGAAGATCGGGCGGCGCTCGAAGCACTCATCAAGGCGGTCCTGAAGGAGATGATGTGCGCCATTGCCCTGAAGCAAACAGCCAAGGAAGCATGGGACTACATCAAGTCCGTGCGGATTGGCTCCGATCACGTACGTCGATCGAAGCTGCAGAGGCTCCGGATCGAGTACGAGATGATTGCATTCAAGGAAGGGGAGGATCCGGAGGATTTCGCACTCCGGCTGAGCGCTCTATTGGCTCAACTCGCAAAACATGGCGAACCCGTTGACGAGCAGAAGGCTGTTGAGAAGTACCTCCGGGTTGCTCCACCGAGGTTCGGCCATGTCATCTACACCATCGAGACTATGCTCGATTTTGCCACTCTATCCATCGAAGATGTCACCGGACGTTTAAAGGGCGCCGACGAGCGCGGTCTTTCTCAAGCACCGCCACCCACGGCTTCCAAGGAAACCAAACTATTGCTGACCGAGGAAGAATGGCTCTCGCGTCACAAAGGAAAGTCGGGTGCAGGAAGATCGTCGAGCAAGAGTGGTGGTCGCGAACGACGCCGTTCGAAGGGAAATCGGTCTGTGAAGGATGACAATGGTCGGAATAGCGGACGCGATGAGTCCAGACGTGAGCGCGACGTTAGTCGTGACAAATGTCAACTGTGGCAAGATCGGCCATTGGGCGAGAGATTGCCGGCAGCCTCAACGCGAGAAGGCGTATCTCGCCCAAGAGGATGACGAGGAGCCAGCACTCCTCATGACACAGGTGTGCTCCGTCACCGACAACGATGAGCCGCCACCACCGAGTTTTGTCAAACTCGATGAGACGCATGCGCAGGTGAATCTTGGGTGTACAGGAGAGTGCCGCGACGACATGTGGTACCTGGACACGGGTGCCAGCAACCATATGACTGGCAAAAGCTACCATTTTACTGACATGGACTCGGGCATCACCGGCTCGGTGAAATTTGGTGATGGATCGGTAGTTGACATTTACGAACGTGGCACGGTGGCGTTCGCATGCCAAAACGGAGAAAATCTGACGATCACCAACGTCTACTACATTCCCAAGCTCACGAGTAGCATCCTCAGCATCGGCCAACTTGATGAGCATGGATGCGACGTGCTGATCCGATCGGGAGTGCTGAAGATACGTGATTAGAAACGTCGTCTACTGGCGAAGGTAACGCGCTCCAAAAATCGCTTGTATATGCTCAAGTTGAACATTGCAGGACCACTTTGTTTTTTGGCAAAACAAGATGAAGAAGCGTGGTTATGGCATGCTCGCTACGGGCATCTAAACTTTGAGGCGTTAAAAAAACTGGCGCAAGATGACATGGTGCGCGGGCTCCCGGTCACTAATCGTCCGGAGGAGATCTGCGACCATTGCATCGCTGGCAAGCAGAGGCGTGCTCCGTTCCCGGCGGCAACACATCATCGAGCTGACGACTTGCTCGATCTGGTGCACGGCGATTTGTGTGGACCCATCACACCAGCAACGAACGGTGGCAAACGCTACTTCCTCCTTCTAGTAGATGATGACAGCCGCCACATGTGGCTATACCTTCTTGCAGGTAAAGATCACGCACTGCCTGCCATCAAGCAGTTCCCAACCAGCGTGGAGGTTGAGACTGGACGGCGTCTACGCGCACTACGAACTGATCGAGGGGGAGAATTTACTTCGATCGAGTTCGAGCGGTACTGCACAGATCGAGGGGTTGAACGGCAGCTCACGGCACCATATTCGCCTCAACAAAATGGTGTCGTCGAGCGGCGCAACCAAACCATCGTCGGCATGGCACGCAGCTTACTCAAGGCAAAGAAGATGCCACCCGAGTTCTGGGGAGAAGCTATCACCCGAGTTCTGGCAAAGAAGATGCCATTTGAGGCTTGGCATGGGAGGAAGCCGAATGTCTCCTTCCTGCGCACATTTGGTTGCATCGCGCATGTGAAAGTCACTCGCCCAGATCTGAAGAAGCTTGATGATCGCAGCCAGAAGATGGTATTGCTTAGCTACGAACCAGGGTCAAAGGCATATCGCCTGTTTGATCCGGTTGCTGGTCGGGTTCACATCTCTCGTGACGTGGTGTTTGACGAGAAGACCAGTTGGGATTGGGCAGAACCCGGAGGCCAGTTAGCTGCATCAAGTACAGACTTCATCATCGAGCATGAGACAATCATTGCCTCAGGAGATGCTATGACTGTGGGGGAGCAGCATGAGTCGCCACCAACAAACACACCGGCACACGCTCCAGGTGTGCAATTTGCATCACCAACGACTGAGGCCCTCGCCGAGCTCAACGACGATGATGGTGCACCACAACGTTTCAGACTCATGAGCGACATCCTTGGGCTCCCGCCTGATGAGCAAGTCACCGGCGAGTTGCATATGGCGAGTGCGGAGGAGCCTACCACGTTCGGCACGGCTGAACGAGATCCAGTTTGGCGTCGAGCGATGCTGGAGGAGATGAAGTCCATCAAGGAGAACAACACCTGGGAGTTGGTTGAGCTCCCTGCAGGGCACCACGCGATTGGCTTGAAGTGGGTCTTCAAGGTCAAGCGAGATGAACATGGCGGCATCACCAAGCACAAGGCGCGACTTGTAGCAAAGGGATATGCACAACGTGAAGGGGTTGATTTCGAGGAAGTCTTTGCTCCTGTCGCGCGCATGGAGTCAGTGCGGCTCTTGTTGGCATTATCGGCACATGAAGGCTGGTCCGTACATCACATGGACGTGAAGTCCGCATTCCTGAATGGGGACCTGGTGGAGGAGGTCTATGTACAACAACCACCAGGATTCGTCGTCAACAAGCAGGAGCACAAGGTGCTCAGGTTGCGTAAGGCATTGTATGGACTGCGTCAAGCCTCACGTGCTTGGAATGCCAAGCTGGATGCTAGCCTCCAGGATTTGGGTTTCAGTCGGTGCAAGGATGAGCACGCATTATACACACGATGGGAGCATGGCGATGTGCTGATCGTCGGTGTCTACGTTGATGATTTGATCATCACTGGAACCAGCATGAGTGGCATCACAAAATTCAAGCGTGAGATGATGTCCCTATTTCACATGAGTGATCTGGGGTTACTTACATATTACCTTGGCATTGAGGTGAACCAAGGAAAAGGCGGGATCACACTCTGCCAAAGAGCTTATGCCGAGAAACTTCTACACCAGAGCAGCATGGCGGACTGCAATCCATGCATCACACCGATGGAAGAAAGGCTCAAATTGTCCAAGGCCTCAACAGCTCCATCAGTAGATGCCACTCGCTACCGTAGTGTGGTGGGGAGCCTGTGATATCTAACTCACACCCGGCCGGACATTGTGTTTTCCGTTGGGTATGTGAGTCGATTCATGGAGGATCCGCGAGAGGATCATTTTGCCGCAGTAAAGCATATCCTCCGATACATTGCTGGGGCACGAGGTTTTGGGGTCATCTACCCAAGAGAAGGAGGTGAACTGCTTTTGTCGGGACACAGTGACAGCGACATGGCTGGAGATCTTGATGGCCGGAAGAGCACCACCGGCGTTCTCTTTTTCCTCAGCAAGAGTCCGATCTCATGGGAATCTCAAAAGCAGCGGGTTGTTGCTCTCTGTTCATGTGAGGCTGAGTACATCGCCGCTGCGACAGCGTCGTGCCAAGGAGTATGGTTTCATCGGCTACTGCAGGAGCTTATGGAACAGAAGATACATGTACCGGAGCTCAAGGTGGATAACAAGTCTGCGATTGCGCTAAGCAAAAACCCCATCCTCCATGACCGGAGCAAGCACATCGACACACGATATCACTTCATCCGTGATTGTGTCGAAACGGGGCATATCACCCTCGAACATACGGAGACCAAGGAGCAGCTTGCGGATGTGTTAACAAAGCCACTTGGACGCATTCATTTTCTCGAACTCCGCAACAGAATTGGCGTTATCAAGAACAAGTGAAGATAACAAATTAGGGGGAATTTTGTTAACTAATTTGCTATCTTCTAGCGCACGATGGGTCATCGGTATTGGGTCTTTGTTGAAAAGTCATGCTTTATCTTGATAAGGCAAATCAATCTGAAGCTTGATCTTAGGGAAGATTATCTAATCCTGATCTTAGGCAATATCTTAGGAAATGTGTGAAGTTTCTATGCTTATCACAAATGTTAGTGAGGCTATAAATTGTATAGTGGACAATCAATGAAATACAACATTAGCAATTCACATTTTTTCGATTGCTTTCAATTGGTATCAGAGCCTTGTGCTTAATCCTAGAAGATGTCGAACCACGAGGGAAGCATGTCGCCACGCCGTGAAGTCCGAGGTCGTGAACGACGACGCTCAAAAAACTGTTCTATTTGCCGAACAGAACCTTAAAGCTGGTGTTGCGCCCCATTCTCCCAAGAGGCAGGTGAAATTCTGAAACCCAGCTGCCATGAGACTTGGTCCCTCATCTTGTACAGATTCATACATTAATTTTTCTCTTTTTGAACTTCTAATTGCTTAATGTTGGCTAATTTTAACAAGTCCCCAAGATTTGGAAAGCACCTATAAGAAGTTCTAGTAAAAGCTGATAAGAAGAGAAAAAAAGAGAGACAAAACTAATAAATGTTGTTCGAGTATGGCAAACTAACAACTATATAGAGACATTACATCCTCGAAATCCAACATGTCTACCCACGTGCGCGTGCACATAAACATGATTTTAATTTAGTTGTGTTGTGGCAATAGCTTCTAACAAGTCTATCATTTACTTATTCTTTTTCCTCGAGCATAATCTACTTTAACCAAGGCGAGCCTGCCTAGTTTAAGCTCGACTTGTTAAAACAATGAGTTTATTTCTTAACTCTAACTCAACTCATTTATTAAATGGGTCGAGCTCGAGTCCACGAGTTCAAGTGGAGCCTGAGTTGGCGCGACCCATTAAATGTCTCTATCCCCAAGAAGCCGTCCAACAGCAAAAAGAGTAAGAGGCCTGGTCGTTGTCGTGGGTGCCTCGATCTTGCACCACATCCGCTGAATATTCTCCTGCTCTCTCTATTTGTAGTTGACCAATTCCCATCTACTAGATACTTGAAAATGTGCTTTGGTATTGGGCATTCTCGGTTGTTGAAGCAAGCAATATATCTTTGAGAAAAAAGTAGCACGTACAAAACTCTGTAATCTTATTTAACTACTTCATGATTCCTGATGAGATCCTATTTATAAATCAAAACAACTGAACACAAAATTATTCTTCACGATTTTTTTTTTACTATGCTAAAGTATTATTATTGTTTAAGGAAGCAAAACATTTAGTTCAAACTTCAATGTCCATGTAATCAGACATTAGGAAAAAAGACATAATGAAAAAATAAACAAAATGCTACTTTTATCTAATACAAGATGATGAGGCTCACACCATGTCCTTTAGCCCTTGTGTTTTCTAATCAAATGGTATAATGTGTTTATGATCTGTTCTCAATAAAACTACTTAATGCTTGTACATGTCAATGTGTAAAACTTTTTGTAAAGGGTTTCCTAGGAGCTCTCCTCTTCAACCTTGCCACCTTACTTGTAAAGTATTTAAAAAAAAAAAAAAGTTTGTAATTGGGCTGTGCTGAGTACGGAGCAGTAGGTTGGGCCAGATACCTGATAAACCTTGGCTTCACCCGGCTCGAGCTGATTACTAGTGAGCCGGGTAATAGGCCCGACAATTATCCAACGAGGCCCAACATTTTTTTATGAGAACCGGGCCTGGCAAGGTCGGCCCGATGCCCAGACCTAACTATACCATTCTGCCCTACATGTTTGCTAAGACTTGAGTTTGTATCCCCTCTTATGTGGGTGAACAAAGCTGATCACATGCTTAATTTTGACTAAATTGAAAGATGCTAATCTGTTAGTTATTGCTTGTCCATCATGAAATGCACCTAGTTCCAACCACTTTAAAATGTTTTGTTTACAATAAATGATATGAATCATTGAATTATTTTATTGCTTCACAGACACATCTAAACCTGAAAAATGGCTGATATATAATGTATCCTTCCTATTAAATCAATCCTAAGATCACATCTACATGGTTAAATCAGATAAAAAAATATATGAACAAATGGCATTTTGTTTTGTTAGGTTTTGATACCAATGTGAATAGTTTAGGATATTGTGAAAGAAGTCTCTTTAAATAATTTTTTGTGAAAAGATGTTCTAAGTTTGGTGGACAGCCCTTGATCGATCAGTACTATTAAATCTTATTCACACACACACACACATATTGACATACTAAGAGTGTACCAATTTGATGTTAGGCCCATGCAAAATCATTTAGGCAGCCAAGGGTCGTCCCAAAGTTGTCTATTTGATCACGTTGGCAGTAGTTTTCTCGTAATATCTATTTTCTAGCCTAGGTTTGTGGTGTTGTAGTTTGTGATGGTGTTAAGTTTTATCCTGAAATAGTTTCTTAAATTTAACACATTTAGCTGTGACCAATCACATTAAGTATGTTTTGAAAAGTCCAGGCAGTCCAAGTTATTTGTTGGAAAACATGACTTTAACTTGTTGATTCAATGTTCAATCTTCGTTTTGTGTAAGATACACTTCATTTGACATGTGGACGTTCTTAGTTTATGCATTTAGGATGTGATCATCAAATTTTGTGTCTTGCTAAGCTCATCTCATCCAAACTCTAAGCCCTTTTCAAGATCTAGCTCTTATTATGATACATTTTCATAACAAGTAAGGTGTCTACATCTCTTTTTTCTCTCGTGTTTTAGGAGGGATTTTCACATGTTATCCTTTGAATAAGCATTGTGAACATGGGTAGATAGGTTTCGTTGGGTTTGATGTGATTCAAATTGTTTGACAGGTTGTATAGACAAATTTTCCAACATGTTATGTTCCCTTATAGAGTCCATAATAAGTGTAGTTTGAATTACTTCATTTACCCTTGTTAGTTATCTCTAGGCATGATCTAATCATAATAGCATATGTGTAGACATTTGGCATGTGTAAAGAAGGTGTCGTTCACACTTCACTTACAATAATAGTTGATAGCATGCGATGTGGATCTGAATCGGGACCACGTCCTGATTCGGCTCGAACCGATCTCATGAGAGACCGGCTCGACCCGTCGGGCTGCTCGAAAGAACTCGAGCGGTCGGGGTCGAGGGTTCCTTTTTCTGCCTGAGGCAGAGAGGGCAAACCACCGGCGGAGGGAGGGGCGCCCACTGCCTCCCACCCGTGATGATGGCGGGTGAGCGGCGGTGGCGGGCGACCGCCCCTCAATCCTAGTTCTTCAGCGGGTGGCAGAGCAACAGACGGTGGCTGGTCGGACGGAGGCACCTCTGGTTTGAGCCCATAGGTTGCAGAGACGTTGGCGGTATTTCCTGAACCAGTACCGGCCGGCGACGGAAACGGCGAGGTCTGTCGTGCTTCACTTGGTCCACCCAACGTGATGGGAAGACCAGCCGCTGCCGACGCCCACTTCACCGGAAACGGTGCCTTTGTCTGCTCAGCCGTGGGCAGACCAACGACTGTCGCAACATCCACGTGTCGATGGCAAAAAAACATAGCTGAATCTCCGCCTCCTCTGGACGAAAGAAGAGGAACTCCATTGCGTCTTGCAGAATGCTCGTGAGAACATTCACCTCCTTTGACTTCCACTGCACAAGAATGGGGAACTACGTTTGCAGCTGGAGGAACAACGTTTGCAGAAGGAAGAACAACGTTTGTAGCAGGAAACGCAAAACGCCTGGCAGCTTTGTGAGTTATTTTGTGCGTACTTCAGAAACGAGCAGAGCATTCCCCTGATCTCTGCTATCTTCCTGGTACCATTTCGAGCAGGAAACGCGTGGTAGTTTTCTGCTTTATTATGTGCGCACTGCAAGAACGAACAGAGCATTCGTTTGATTTCATCAATGTCCTTGGCTGCGACAGAAAGATCCTGGCTAATAAGAGATGAATCAGACTCCTGCCTTGCTATGGTCAGCAGCAAGGATTGCTGAACTTGATCTCCCATGTTCTTAAAAGCCTCGGTCTGATACCAATTGATTCCCATGTTCCTAAAAGCCTCGGTCTGATACCAATTGATGCAAGAAGAATTAACATTAAGGAATCTTAATCCAACTGCAGTCAAAACTAAACTTAAACTAACTAAAACTTAAGTAAACAATAAACTAACTAAAACTTAAGCAAACAAAGCAAAGAACAAGAAGGACAGAAGAAAACTAAGAAAACATTCATTTCTATTCAACTTACAAAATGACTACTGAGGTCCCTTTATATAGAGAAAGGGATGGATTTCGGATCTAGATCCATTTAAAAAGTACCAAAAATCTAATTAGATTCATAACATGATTTGATTATACTTCCATTTGCATCAAGCAGACTCCAGAAAGAGGGTCCCGTGGTCCAAGTCCCTGACCTTTGAGGAGGCCAAACCTTTTCTCACCAGTGCTTATATTGATGGGCAACAGTGGCTGAGATTATGAGATTTTTTTTCTTTTTTTTTATTTTTCTTCCTCATATAAATTTGTAATGAGGAAGCTCGGCAAGGCGACAAGATGATTTAGTTTGTTGCCAGAAAATCAATGGCTTATGTGGCGGCAGTAATTTCAGTGATCCTCTCACCTACACACCACAGTTTTAGTCTGTGGATAGTGCAACAGCCATGGTGCCTACTAGTCGGTTAAGTTCATAGCCATTTGTTGTCGGTGGATGTTTTGAAATTGTTGGTCCACGTCGGCCACCATAATCATAGACGTTATCTTGATGCCTCCGGCATCTCATGGCCCATGCAGGGGGAGAGAGAGAGAGAGAGAGAGAGAAATTTAAGCTGACTTGCCACAGAGATCTATCGTCCACGTTAATCAAATTGATTACAGTGATGAACTCGGCCAATTATGTTAAGTTTTCCGTATGCATGGCAAACTGAATGATATGTAATCGTTTTACGAATATGACCAAAAAATTATGAATAGGTTCATGAAACAGTTAAAAAACTGTTCTACTTGCCCGAACGGAACCTTAAAGCTGGTGTTTCGTCCCATTCTCCCTTAGAGGCAGGCGAAATTCTTAAACCCAGCTGCTATGAGACTTGGTCCCTCATCTTGTACAGATCATACATTAATTTTTTTTCTCTTTTTGAACTTCTAATTGCTTAATGTTGGGTGATTTTAACAAGTCCTCAGTATTTGGAAAGCACCTATAACAAGTTCTAGTAAAAGCTGATAAGAAAAAAAGGAGGCAAAATTAATAAATGTTGTTNCTCTCTCTCAAATTAAAGCTGTTCACCGATGGAGTTTGAACTGAGCTGCTCGAGAGCCATATGCTGCAATTTGGGTTCGGTTCGAGCAGATCCATGGCACGTCCCTTCTCCACCTCCTTCTATGGCAGACGCCTCTCAACACCTTCGCGTTAATGGCTACTGGCAGCTATTAATCTCTCGAAACCTCTCAATAACCTCACGGCTTGGTGAGTATTGCAGTGTAGTGCTTCCATGGAAGCGACAACCTAAGGTCCAAGGAACTCCTCACGCGGAGAGAGAAAACTTCAATTTCATTAAGCAAGAATTAACAAAGTGTCTCGGTTTTGGCTTATATACACGTGCCAAACTGGTTCAAAGAAATGTCTCGAGATGAGACGCTAACAAACCGAATCAAATAAGCAAAACAGTACAAAGCAAATCAAATCCTACTAAGCAAATATCCAAATCCGAATTGGGCCAAGGGCCCCACCTCGCCCAGGTCCGCCTGAGCTTCGCCAACTCGATCCACGAAGTGGGCTCGAACCCATTGCTCTTGATCTGCACCCGGATCTCATGCGCTCCTCACCATGCCGAGCCCACCATCATCTAGGCCAAACGAGCCTAGGTCTTCCTCTTCCAGACTAGGTGAGTCCGGGTCTTCCTTGACTAGGCTAAGCGCGCCTAGGTCTTCATCACCTAGACCAAGCGGGTCTAGGTCTCCTAGGTCGAGACCACCTAGGTCTTCTTCAAGCTTTGCTCCTTTAGCCTCACAACGAATTGCAATGCGCCTTCCACCTTGACTCAATCCGCTCCATGCCTTTGTTGAGGAGTTAAACTCACAACGAAAAGATCCGTCATCTCCCGAAAACACCAAGGGGTAACTGGAGAAGTTAACCTCCCTAAGCATGTGACCCGCTTCCGAAGTCGCTCCCACCTGTTTCTTGCAAAATTCAAATGAATAAAAGTTAGCCTCACAATAAGAAAGGGCGCCTTCAGCGGAGGTGCCAACACTGGATGTACGAGTTCTAGTAAGGCTCGTAGCATAAAGACAGGCGAAATTCTTAAGCCCAGCCGCCATGAAACTTGATCCCTCATCTCGTACAGATCATACATTAATTTTTTTCTTCTTTTTGAACTTCTAATCGCTTAATGTTGGGTGATTTTAACAAGTTCCCAGTATTTGGAAAGCACCTATAAGAAGTTCTAGTAAAAGCTGATAAGAAAAAAAAGAGAAAACTAATAAATGTTGTTCGAGTATGGCAAACTAACAACTATATAGAGACATTACATCCTCGAAACCCAACATGTATACCCACGTGCGCGTGCACGTAGACATGATGTTAATTTGGTTGTGCTATGGAAATAGCTTCTAAGGTAGAGAGAGCTAACATAAAGGTAAAGCTCCTCAATGCAATCAAGCCTCCAAGCATATATTTTGTGTTTCCATCTTAAAAAAGGATGTAAAAAACGTGCATATGCTTTACTTGGCCCCATCAACTTAGGGCTGAGGATTTGATCGTTCTGGAGGTAGCTGCCTCGCCCTCGACCTTGCGACTATTACAACTGTGCTCGTACGACCTTCCCATTGACCCTCTGCCTATGTCCTGCTCTCCAAATATGAACCCAAGTCCTTTCTCACCAGAGTCCAATTGATAGTAGAACCATTGATCAAGGAACACACACACACACACATGCACACGTGCATACACGCACACACTCTCTCTCTCAAATTAAAGATGTTCACCGGTGGAGTTTGAGCTGAGGTGAGCTGCTCGAGAGCCATAAGCTGCAATTTGGGCTCAGTTCGAGCTCCAGTTGTTTAGCTCATGTTTGGCTCAACTCAAGCTGAAAAAGGTCAGCTGGAGCTGCCAAGGTGGTTATCAAAAAACGTGGCCATTCGAATCCGAAACTTCCAAGTTGCTAGCCATAAAGTTTAAACAGCTGAGGTAATTAGTCTTTAATTTATAATGTTGTGACGTATAATTTACTTATTATTTTTCATCAAGCATAATCGAGTTTAACCAAGCCGAGCCTGCCTAGCTTAAGCTCGACTCATTAAAACAACAATTTTATTTCTTAACTCGAACTCAACTCCTTTATTAAATGGGTCGCGCTTGAGTCCAATTTAACCAGACGAGTTCAGGTGGAGCCTGAGTTGGCTCACTCATTAAATATCCCTATACCCAAGAAGCCGTCCAAGAGCAAAACGAGTAAGTGGCCCACTTGTTGTTGGAGCTGGCTAAGTGGGTACCTCAATCTTGCACCACATAGGCTGAATATTCTCTTGCTCTCTCTATTTGTAGTTGACCAATTCCCATCTACTAGATACTTGAAAATGTGCTTTCTATCATGGTATTGGGCTTTCTCGGTTGTTGAAGCAAGCTATATATCTTTGAGAAAAAAGTAGCACCTACAAAACTTTGTAATCTTATCAAATTACTTCATGATTCCTGATGAGATCCTATTTATAAATCAAAACAACTGAACACAAAATTATTCTTCACAATTTTTTTTTTACTATGTTAAAGTATTGTTATTGTTTAAGGAAGCTAAACATTTAGTTCAAACTTCAGTGTCCATCTGATCAGGCATTAGGCAAAAGGACATAATGGGAAAAAATAAAAAAAATGCTACTTTTATCTAATACAAGATGATGAGGTTCACAACATGTTCTTTCGTCCTTGTGTTTTCCAATCAAATGGTATAATGTGTTTATGATCTGTTCTTAATAAAACTACTTAATGCTTGTACACGTCAATGTGCAAAACTTTTTTAGTACATCTTAAGCATGGGCATCCGGCCAGGTACTTGGATATCCCGCCTGAACCAGGCCAGTCCTGGCCACGATTGTAGCCTAACAGACCACAAATAATATGGCGTGGCGTGGCTTCGCCCCGGGCCAAGCCAATGGGTCCGATAGGGACCCAAGTGAGGGCCAAATGAAAAAGTTTAACCTCATGCCTATAGCACAACCCCTTTCTGTAAAGGGTTTCCTAGGAGCTGTCCTCTTCAACCCTAACACTTTACTTGTAAAATATTTTAAAAAATAATAATAATAGTTAGTAGTTGGGCTGTGCTGAGTACGGAGCACTAGGTTGGGGCAGATACCTGATAAACCATGGCTTGGCCCGTCTTGAGCTGATTACTAGTGAGCAGGGTAATAGGCCCGACTATCCAACAAAGCCCACCATTTTTTTATGAGAACGGGGCCTGGCCAGGCTGGTCCGATGCCCAGACCTAACTATACCTTTCTTTCCTACATGTTTGCTAAGACTTGAGTGTGTATCCCCTCTTATGTGGGTGAACAAAGCTGATCACATGCTTAGTTTTGACTAAATTTAAAGATGCTAATCTG
>JAANDH010002486.1:0-13133 GCA_011799765.1 Nymphaea thermarum | reverse complement strand
TTGCTTCCATTGTCTGTCACAATCTGTATAACATTTTTTGGCCCTATTTCTTCAATAGCTGAAGATAAAAATTCAGTTATAAGTTCTGCATTCTTAGGAACCTTTTCTACATGTTTTGCTTTCCAAAATATTGTACCTGTTGGACAACTTACCAACAAATTTATGTATGATCTGCTTCTAATTGTATCCTTCCAAATATCTGACATAATAGTACACCCATAATGTGCCCATGTAGATTTCATTTCTTCAATATATGCATCAACCTCTTTCCTTGCATCATGTAGTAGCCTTTTTCTCGCTGTTTCACTACTTGATGAATGCTAAAGCCTTATCAAGCAGCTCATGACGGCCCAAGAGGTCCACCATGCAAGCATAATGCTCCACGGATGGGTCTAACGACTCTAACCCATAGTGCTGCCTCATCATACTGAAAATTCCTCGGCCCTCATCCAACAGACCTCCATGGCTGAAACTAGTAAGAGCAGCAGTAAAGGTTGCAGAATTCGGCATAACACCACAAGCTACCATCTCGTCAAACAAAACCAAAGCGTCCTTTCCTCTGCCATGAATCCCATTATGAACATATACCTAAGGTCCTAAACCACCTAAGGTCCTAAACCAATCCAAGAACCCACCTAAACCAAGATATGAGAAGTGAGAAGAGAACACAAAACAACAAAGATGATTCTGTCAAATGAACAGACAGTGAAGAACACTTCATCTAACAACTTTTAGAAACAAATAGAAGACGAGATGGAGACGAAGGCATGCATTGAATCATTGATGCATACGACAACAAGAAAAAAGAAAAATCGAACAGCACATGTATACTATAGTCTATCTATACGTTGTAAAAAAACGAAATGGAAGAGATCCTGTCACCGCTCGAATGAAAAAGAGATGGAGATTGGAGACGAAGGAAGTTGACGAAACCAGCCGAATCTGCCCTCCTCTTCAGCCGATTGAGAGGTGAGGTCGAGGAACGAACGAAGGAAGAACTGAAGAAGTTCTCACCTCACTCGAAGAAGAAGACTAAGCCCTGCCCTGTTACACCTCTCTGTCTCGAAGAAGCGTTCGAAGCTTCAAGGCCCTCAAACTCAAAGTTTTCGATTTCAAGTTAACCCTAAGCCCTCTTTTCTTATGTTAAGTTAAAATACCTTTTTGCCACTAAAAGGTCGAACATGTTTAAAAAACAGCCAACGTCTTAAAAAATATTACAAGCTATGCCATTTTGCACTCGCTCGTTAAAAGAAAATGGAAAAAATCGTTTTATGCGTGTTTTATATGCGTTTTTTATTTTTTGCCGTTTTTTTCAAAAAAACGCGTTTTTTTGCCGTTTTTTTTTGCTGGAACTTTTTCGACGTTAAATACGTGTTTTTTTTTATATAACGCCGTTTTTTGTGACAACATACTAACAATATAATAAGAAATTATCGATACATGGACTAGGTGTGCTGGCGCCTAGGCCAGCCTAGGCGTGGCTTAGGCAGTGCCTTGACAACGTAAGTCACTCTTGAGTTGGCAAGAACTGAATCAGTTTGCCATCCGTTCGATTCAAATTGGCTGATTCTGAAGACAGAGTCCAGCAACATAGAAGACTGCAAATCAGTTTCATTGCAATTAAAAAATGCTTCTGGATTCTACATGTTACGTGATGGAGGGAGGAACGAGAGAGAGAGAGAGAGAGAGAGAGAGAGAGAGAGAGAGAGAGAGAGAGAGAGAGAGAGAGAGAGAGACGAAAAAAGCTTCGTAGATCTCGTGCTCTAATCTCAACTTAAAGGGAGATTAGGGCACGGCTGAGGTTGTTACAAGAGAAGGGCAAAAGAAATATTAAAAGGACGGAAAGGAACCCTAACTCTTAAATATTCAAATAACTACCACATTTAAAACAAACTTTCTAATTTCAACACTCCCCCTCAAGCTGGAGCATAGATATCAACCATGCTCAGCTTGTTACAACATCTAGAGAAATCACCAATTGGAAGAGCTTTAGTAAACATATCTGCTGCTTGGTCTTCAGAAGCAACATGAAGAGTGGACACCACACCTTCTTTTATAAGATCACGAATATAATGACAATCCACCTCAATGTGCTTAGTTTTTTCATGAAATACTGGATTGTTTGCAATGTAAGTGGCCGCCTTGTTATCACAATACATTTTCATAGGAAGAGGAACATGAATACTCATATTCGTTAGCATAGATTTAACCCACGTGATCTCAGTCGCCGTTTGAGCCATTGCTCTATATTCAGATTCTGCACTAGATCTAGAGACTACATTTTGTTTCTTGCTTCTCCAAGATATGAGATTACCCCCAACAAAAACACAGAAGCCAGTTGTAGACCTTCTGTCATCAACTGACCCTGCATAGTCAGCATCACTATAAACGATAACATCAAGAAATTCACCCTTCTTAAAGAAGAGGCCTCTGCCTGGGGATGATTTTAGGTATTTCAATACCATCATCGTTGCATCCCAGTGGACTTTTCTAGGCTTTTCCATAAACTGGCTTAATTTTCCAACAGCAAAACTTATGTCTTGCCTTGTTACAGTAACATAAAGTAGTTTTCCAATGAGAGACCTGTAAGATCTAGAATCTACTAGTTCTGATTGATCCTCATGAAGGTGAATATGTGGGTTCATAGGGAGATTGGCCGGCTTGGTCCCTAGCATCCCTGTGTCCTGCAGTAAATCAATGACATACTTCCTTTGAGACAATGCTACACCTTCTTTGTTTTTCACAACTTCAATCCCAAGAAAATATCTCAAGTGACCAAGATCCTTCGTGACAAAATGTTTTTGAAGAAAGGCCTTTGTAGCAGATATTTCTCGACCACAATCACCTGTCAAGATAATGTCATCAACATAAACTATCATGACAACTATACCTGTGGAGGTCTTCTTGATGAATAGAGAATGATCCAACGGAGATCGTTCAAATCCACATTGTGAAACCACCTCTGATAATTTGTGGAACCATGCCCTAGGGCTTTGTTTGAGTCCATAGATAGCCTTCTTCAACCGACACACTTTACTACACTCCCTCCCCCTGTCTTTCGAACCCTGGTGGTTGCTGCATATATACAGTCTCCTCAAGATCACCATATAAAAAGGCATTCTTCACATCAAGCTGATACATAGGCCAATCAGAGTGTACTGCAACAGAAATAATAAGACGAATAGTGCCCAATCGTGCCACTGGAGAGATCGTCTCAAAGAAGTCAACCCCGTATGTCTGAGTGTAACCTTTAGCTACTAATCGAGCCTTGTATCGCTCTAACGACCCATCTGAATTATATTTGACTGTAAATACCCATTTGGAACCAACGATGTCACAATCTTTAGGTGGATCAACCAACTCCCAGGTACCACGCTGTACGAGAGCATCCATCTCATCTTGCATAGCTGTTCGCCATTTACAATCTAGTAAGGCCTGTTGATGACAAGTTGGGACAGTATGAACTGTCATAGCCTTCAGAAACTGTTGTAAGTTATCATCAAGATGGGCAGTGGAAACAAAGTGAGAGATAGGATGCATGGTACACTGTCTCTTGCCTTTGCGCAGGGCTATAGGCAAGTCATCTAAAGGAACAACATCAGGTATACTTACTTCAGTGGGGCTTACATCTTGAGAAGAGTCTAATGGTCGACCATGAGAAGGGTCTTGTCGCCGAGTGTAGACCAATGGGGGATCCTGAAACCTATTCATAGTGAGAGTAGGAGATGGAAATGATTGCAACGAGATAGGAGGAATAGGTAAAGGGATAGGACATGGTACTTCAGTTGAGGCAGAAGTATGACTGAAGTAAGACTGAGACTCAAAGAAAGTGACATCCGCACTGATATACTCTTTGTGAGTTGTCGGCTCAAAACACTTGTACCTTTTTTGGTTTCGAGGATAGCCAATGAACACACACTTGATGGCTTGAGCAGCAAGTTTATCACATTTAGGCCCAAGAATGTGTACAAAACAGGTACAACCAAAAACTTTTGGTGCAACGGAAAACAAGCTTCGATTGGGATAAACAAGTTTGATAGGTACTTTGTGGTCAATGGAGGATGATGGCAAACGATTGGTTAGGTAACAGGCCATGAGTATGGCATCACCCCATAAGTATGCAGGAACATGATTATGAAGCATGAGGGTACGAGCAACAGTTAAAAGTTGTCGATGCTTTCGTTCAACAACTTCATTCTGTTGCGAGGTATGAGGACAAGTGAATTGGGGAGAGATACCATTTTCAGCATAAAAAGTCATTAAGATAGATGATTTGAACGCAAGAGCATTATCAATGCGGATACACTTAACCACAGAACCAAATTGAGTTTTTATTTCAATAATCAAGTTTTTGAGAATACAAATAACTTCAGACCTTTCCTTCAAAAGGAATACCCAACTGACTCGAGAATAATCATCAACAACGACAAGAAAGTACCTAAACTTATTTCGGCTAGCAACCCTGCTAGGCCCCCACACATCGACATGAAGAAGATCAAATAACCCTTGACTGGAAGGACTAAGACTCGAAGGAAAACTACTACGTGTGTGCTTGCCCAGTTGACAAGCCTCACATTGAAAAGACTTTGAAACAGAGAGATTAGGAAGGAGAGAACGGAGCTTGGGTGCTGAAGGATGACCAAGCCGAAGATGCCACTGGAAGACTGTAGACTCTGATGTAGAAGAGGTAGCAGCAAGGCCCATAGGAGTCGACAGGATGTAGACGCCCCCTTTCTCATAGCCGCCACCAATCGTCTTTCTAGTTTGCAAGTCCTGAAATGAGCATGAACCAGGGTAAAAAATGATACGACAGTGTAAATCAGTAGTCAACTGTTTAACCGAGAGTAAATGAGATGGAAATTCAGGAGCATATAAAACATGTGGAATAGTCATAGACTTAGAGAGTTTCACATCTCCATAACCCAATATGGGTGACAGTCTACCATCTGCAATTTTTACATGACGTGGCTGGAGAAATTTATGCAGAGTAGTAAAAGACTCGGGTCTGCAGCAGAAATGTCTCGATGCTCCTGAATCAATAATCCATGAAGTACCTGAGTCAGACGTGGAAGGACCCGCTGAGAAGGCTCGATCAGTCACCGCAGTAGAAGCCTGTGAGGCTTTGTGTGCCAAAAATTGCTCATACTCAACTCTGTCAATGCTAACTGTCTCTGGAGCTATACTAGGCGAAGAGTCCTCCACTGTAGGAGTGGCAGTCTGTGCAGAACCCATAGACGAATAAGTAGAGCTCTTGCCTTGTTTGGTGACCATATTTCTTCCCTGTGGCAAAGAGGATGGGCGACCATGTTTATCCCAACAGCGATCCTCTAAATGACCAATCTTACCACAATAGGTGCATTGGAACCTCCCACGGCCCCCAGTTCCACGACCTATACCTCTTCCTCTTGTACTATAGGTGGAGCCATGACCACGACCACTCCCCACAGCAAGTGCAGAAGCAGGCGTCACACCAGCTGGTTGAGACAGACTAATAGCAAGACGGCTAAGTTTGTTGTATGCATCAGAGAGGTCAGAAATTTCACTTCCAGTGAGCATCTGATCCTTAGCAGCAGCATATTCAGGAAAAAGACCAACAAGAAACTTTGCAACCATAGTAGGTTCAAAGTGTGACTTATAACACGATTTGCACGGAGGACGCAAGAATTTCAAACGTTCATAAGTGGCTTTAACTGTGGCAAAGTATTGAGATAAATCCTGACTTCCCTGTCGGAGATTGTGCAATTCTTCTTCAACTTGAAGGATTTTACTCACATTCTTATCTTGAGAATATGTCTGTCTAAGAAATTCCCACATCTCCTTCGCAGTAGTATAGTACGTAATAGTAGAAGCAATTTGAGGTTGAACACTATTCATAATCCACCTCCTTTTTGATCGTTACCACCCTCGGAATTTCGGCTCTCAGCCATAATAAATCACAGCAGGGATAAGAAAACCAAGATAAACTGTATATAAGCAGCAACTTCACGAGGACAACAGGAATAACACGACACAAAGGAACATGCACACTTTTCTTTCACATCCCCAAACAGCAAAAAAAATTAGTCTGCTGAAACCACACTAGAAACGGACAGGGAATAACTTGCTGAAAATAGTGACTTGCTGAAAAATAGCCTGCTGAAAGACACGGCAGAGAATAACAACTTGCTGGAAATATCTTGCTGAAAAACACGCCAGGCAAGAACAGGGAATATCACAGCAGAGAATAACAACTTCCTGAAAATATCTTGCTGAAAAACACGCCAGGCAAGAACAGGGAATACAGCCCACTGGAAAAAGACGCCAAAAAATAACTTGCTGAAAAAAAAACCTTACAAACAAGGTCTGCCGCTGCTTCTACTATCAACTCTTAAACATCACGTCCATATCTTGTTGTTCCACAATCAACAACGTCAACAAGCCATCTCCACGATCAGCAGCAGCAACATGCAATCTCTGATCAGCAACAGGATCCCAGCAGCCACACCATGTCAGTGATAGGTTATCTTTGATCAGCAACAACGACAGGATCCCAACAGCCACGCCATGTTCCACTAGTGGATCTGATCACGCATTCCACATAGGCGTGATCAGATTCCACCACCAGCAAGCAGTAGAGAGAGGAAGAAGACGGAGATGAGAAAGGAAAAGGGGAGACGAGATATAACAGTCACCGGAGAGGAGAACGCCGGAAATCTACTAGTCGTCGGCAGCCTGAAGTGATCACGCCGCCCGCTCTGATACCATGTTACGTGATGGAGGGAGGAACGAGAGAGAGAGAGAGAGAGAGAGAGAGAGAGACGAAAAAAGCTTCGTAGATCTCGTGCTCTAATCTCAACTTAAAGGGAGATTAGGGCACGGCTGAGGTTGTTACAAGAGAAGGGCAAAAGAAATATTAAAAGGACAGAAAGGAACCCTAACTCTTAAATATTCAAATAACTACCACATTTAAAACAAACTTTCTAATTTCAACACTACACTTTTGTCTACTTTCATTCAGGGAACTTTTATCTCTGAGATTTTCATGTTGAAACGGCTTTCCTTTTTTTCTTATTCAGCCATGTTTTCCCTATATTTGAGGATATTATTGACAAATACTAACTTCACAGAACAAGGAAAAAAAAAACCCTAAACCTCAGATACGTGTAATAATCACAAAAACATATCTACCAACCTGCACCAACAACTGTGTGGATCTCATCAATAAATAATATGATTTGACCATTTGATGCAGTGACCTCTTTTAAAACAGCTTTCAGTCTCTCTTCAAAATCCCCACGAAATTTTGCTCCAGCAATCAGTGAGCCCATATCCAATGAAATCAGCTGCAGAAGAGGATAAGTGCAAAATAATGTGCGAAAAAAGCCAACAAAAAGGTTCAGCATAAAAAGAGATGATCTTCCAAAGTAATACGAGGAACAGAATCACCAGCGGATCACTTGATAATTGATGCAATTCAGCCAATTAAATTGACAGAAAGAAGCAAGAAGGTCCAATTGTCTCCTCAAACTGACAATCCCACCATAAGACTGTCATATGAGTGCGAATGCAGCTGTTTTATTGAACCAAAAAAAAAAAAAGGGTGTAGGATGCAGTCTCTCCCTCCAACTCTCTCTCTATCCTATACATATAAAAGAGAACTTTACAAGTTTGAATTAGGGCAACCATCAATGACTACCTGCACCAGGTGCATGGCAGTCTACTTGAAGTAAAGATGCACCACAGCTATAAGACAAGTATGATTTACTTGGTTTTAAAGGGAAACAGGCATAATCCATACCGGACTACACAAGGCTGGAATTCGACCAACCATTGGAAGCTAGATGTTATAGGCTTTATTCTCCTAGATGTGGGCATAGCATCTGATTATCTAAAGATTCTAAACTAAATAAAATCTAAAACAAGTCACAGAAACAAACTGACATTGAACTGATCAACCAAGAGCAAGTAAGACCAGGAATTAGCATTCAATACAATCATTGTCCACAGCCCTAGGAAGTGCTATACTCGAGTCAATCTGTAAGTTCTACTCATGAATGTCAACGTCTGAATATCTTCTTGTTATGCTCTGTAAAGCTTCTCAGTCTCCTAGACATTCAGCAACAGTGATGCCAAATAAACAGCACAAGTGATAGATCCATTGTTCACTCAGGCCTCTGGCATCAGATGCAAAATGTGAGCCATATCCTGCAGCCATGGTGAAGGCTGAAGGGTGGTCATTCTCGAAGCCTCAATTCTCCTACTCCAGAGTACTGGAACATAAAACTTGCTGAAATTCATGATCCAGGCGTATATCACGCTACAGAAGAACGGAAGTACAACATCTCCACCTCAACAATCCTTTTTCTGGTATTAAATTTAAAAAAAAAATCCATGTGCCTAGCAACAAAAGTGCAATATCTGGACAGCCAGCACCAACTTTGTCAAACTAAAACAAAACAACATAATACACCACTAAGGAAAAACCTGAATTCATAAAACATTCATTCTGAAGTTTAAAGAGGCCATTGAAAAATAAAATGGAAAAAATGTTAAACAAGAGAAAACCTTCTACCTTCCTGTTCATAAGAGGCTCAGGCACATCTCCACGCACGATCCTTTGTGCTAATCTGAAAAACAGAGTCTTATTTGAGAGAAAAAGAGCAATACTAGCAATTTCTTAGTTCAGCAGACAAAATGTTTCCTCGTCTTTTTCAAGTAAAATGTTTAACCAATGCTAGCAAATTCTTGCAATTACAATCGTGCAACTTTTTGATAATTAAAATCCAATAGAAATGTTGGTAAGAAGATGCATAACTATGCCTTGCAACAGCGCCTCCAAGTTTGTGAAAGCAATAATGGCAATAAGTGTTACAAAGCAAAATGATCCAGCTGTTTCTTTGATGATAACCCACGTTGCATTGTCATGGGCTACTTTTCTAAAGGAGCGAGTACTTACTGGATGAAAGCAGGGGATGTCCATTGAGAGATTGGGCTGCATGTTTTGGCCTTGGCAGGTATAAACAAGGACAAAGCCCAGCCCATACCCCAGAGAGGACACAGTGTCGCCTACACATATATTGCATGTATCATACTTATACTTAAAAGATACTTACATACTTAGGTAGTTAGGTGGCACCAATCCTATGCAATTTAGGTTGACAAGCCTAATAGATCAGCCAGGGACTAGTCGATCCAAGGGCCAAATAATTGGGGCTACCAGCTTGGTCGTGCCAATGGTGCATCGGCCAAACTATTTGATGGCCTGTGCCGGCCTCTTTCAGACACTTAGAAACTTAACAAGCCTTAACGATGACCAATGATGGATGGTAATAATCTTTTAAGAGAATAACCTTTGTAATTCATAAATACATCAAAAGGAGGAATACTCAACAGTCATCAATCATTCAGATCAATTTTTTGTAACTGAAAACAGGATATAATATCTATTAAAAAACAAGCCGATCAGACTAGCAACTGTTCTTCTGTACAAAGTCAATACCACCATGTTCCAAGCTGGAAACAAAGAAAAGTCACATTTTTCTTAAAAAGAAATTAAAAATATACAAAAGATAAATTTATTGCACTTTTTTCATGTTTTTTGCTGCCTTTCTCATTTTTGACATTAATATCATCATGGATGCAAGTTTAAACATAAACTAACTCACTTATTATCATTTTTCCTTCCGAAGTTTATTCCATTTATTTTTTTTATTTTGGCAACCCAAAAACATATCGGGCTTAAGCTTGAAAGGTTTGGTAGTACACATACAAAAACAATTATGTGCTCCAAAGTGTTGTAGCACACAGTATGTAACATTTGCCTTTGCCAGACAGCTTTAGACCAGTGCATAGTTAAACAGCAAACTTGGATATAACAGAAACTATCCAGTCAGAAGCTCTATTTGATAAAAAGAGGCACATATCATCTTATAGAACATTTATATGCTAGAATGAGTGCAAGACCAAATTTTAGACTGCACAATTCAAAATTTCGGTATCTCAGGCATAGAACTATTCAAGCATATAAAACTTGTTAAGATAGGTTTATATTCAGCTTTAAGTTCTAGAGGGTACTTCTGTAATAAGTTCTCCTTTTATGGTTCTTTTGTAATTTTTACCCTCTCCTCTAGTCTATATAAAGAGGAGTTAGGGCAGATTTCAACGTTAATCAAATAATCAATTCTCAGACTTTGTCATGGTATCAGAGCCTCAGCCCCGACTCGTCGCCGACTGAGCGGCGCCAGCCGCTGCCTGTTCGGCGTCAGCTGCCACCGTCTCTCCGACTGCCGCTCTCTCCGCCCGTCGCTCGTTACTCGTCGCCGACTGTCACCACTGCTCCACCCGTCTCCTGCTCTTGCTGCTTCGCCTGCTCCACCCGTCGTTGTCGCCTGTGCTCCCTGCTCTTCGCCGCTCCCTGCTCTCCGCCGGTGCTGCTCTGCTCCGCCTGCTCTCGGCCTGCTCTCTGCTCTCCGCCTGCTCCACCCGTCGTTGTCGCCTGTGCTCCCTGCTCTCCGCCGCCGCTGCTCTGCTCCGCCTGCTCCCTGCTCTCTGTTTCCTGCTCCCGTTCTCCGCCGCCGCTGCTCTGCTCTGCCTGTTCTGTCCGCCGCTACTCCGCCGATTCTGCCTGGCGTCGCCTGTTCTGTCTGGAGATCGCAGCTGCCTCTGCCTTCCACAGCGTCGCCTGTGCTCCAACGCTGCTCCGCCTGGTCTGTCTGGCTCCGCCTGATCAGCGTCCTGTCACCCTTCCGTTCAGTCTGCTCTCTTTTACACAGCAGCCTTCTCGTCCAGGTCACATGTCTTGGTTGATTGCTTCTTTGTGATATTATCTTGACGATTATGCCGTAGTTCTATACATGTGACTGTATCTTCCTGCGCTTCTTATTCTGTGGCTCGGTTTCCTCCTTTTTGAGTTAAGAGATGTCTGAAATTAGCAGTGAGGCTAACACCTCTTCCTTTGTATCGTCGGGAGAGATGAAGAGTTCCCCCTTTTCCAGCATTATCAGCAAAATGAATGGGGGTAATTATGAAATGTGGGCAATGCAAGTCAAACGAACATTGATTGCTCATGACAAGGAACATCTCATATTGGAGCCCGAGCCCGTACAGAAGGTTGGAAAGTATACCACTTGGTTCAAAGATAATTCCTTGGTTATGGTATGGATTGTTGGCACCCTTTCTCAAGACATTGCCAACGAAGTCTTGCACAAGGAAAGTGCAAAGGATATGTGGGATTCTCTTGCAGCTACGTATTCGCAAGCAAGAAATGAAACACGAATTATGCAGCTACATCATGACATTCATCAGATGCGACAAGATGGTCGGTCGCTTCATACTTACTACTCTAGTCTCAAGTCTATGTTTGAGAGACTAAACAGCTATTTTCCTGCATGTAAGTGTGAGCAACAGAAGGCATATAGAGATATGCTTATGGTAGGCGTATTCCTCTCGGGATTAGATTCGGTTTATGAGTCAGCGAAGAATCAGATGCTTACTAGTCCCTCGATTCCTCCTATTGATGAGGCTTATAGTAGACTGAGCAGAATTCCAATCCCTGCAGCGACTGTTCCTGATACCACTTCTGCTATGCTTGCTACTCGTGGCAGAGGTGGGTCATTCTTTGCTAGAGGACGAGGAGGCCGCGGTCGTGGTACTCCGACTCCGCGCCCTGTATGTCAGTTTTGTCATCGCATTGGTCACACTGTGGATAAGTGTTGGCAGAAACATGGTCGTCCTGCCTTTGCTAATCAGACTGCTTCTACTGAGTCTTCAGAGCCGCCTAAGGCGCAGCATACCGCCCCCTCCAGTGAGTTACGTGTAGATGATCTTCTCTCTCAGTTGCGAAGCTTGATTGGAGATAGACCTCAGCATGCTCCTGATCCGACCACCTCTACTGTCACTACTGCTGCTAGTGCTTCTTCTTCTGGTATGTATTCTGCCTGTACAGTTTGCCCTGCTACTGACACGACAGATTGGCTTATTGATTCTGGTGCATCGACACATCTATGTGGTGACAAGGCACAGTTTACTTCCTATGTCTCTACTCCTCCTGGTCGCTCAGTTATTCTAGCAGATGGGAAATCTTCTCCCGTTGTTGGACATGGAGAGGTCCAACTTACTTCGTCACTGCCGTTGCAGCATGTTCTTCATGCACCAGAATTCCCACATAGCCTGCTTTCTATCAGTCAGATTACCAGAGACTTGAACTATCGTGCTATATTTGACTCTTCTTCTCTTGTGTTTCAGGATATACTGACGGGCAAGGTGATTGGCAGTGGCCGTGAACAGGGAGGTCTCTACAGGCTAGTGCATCCCATTCCATTTGCTGGGTCTACCTCTTCGGGGTCATCCTCATCTTCAGCCTATACTTGGCATTTGCGTTTTGAACATCTACCATTTCAGAAACTACTGCATGTTCTTCCTCAGCTGTCTCCTAAGTCATTCTTTCAATGTGAGTCTTGTCAGTTGGGCAAGCATCATAGGTCATCGTTTCCTCTGCGGCCCGGTAGAAGTAGCCAGTCTGTGTTTGAGTTACTTCATTTTGATGTATGGGGCCCGAGTCGTACACCTGACCTTCAAGGTCATAGGTATTATCTTGTTGCTGTCGATGACCATAGTCGTGTTAGTTGGGTTTTCCTTATGAAGCATAAATCTGAAGTCGATCCTGTAATCAAAAATTTTATCAATGAAATTCTGACTCAGTTTGATACTTGTGTCAAAATTGTGCGTTCTGACAATGCTCTTGAATTTTGTGCTTCTTCTCTAGAGCAATTTTTCAAAGATAAGGGTATCATCCACCAAACCTCTTGTGCTTATACCTCCCAACAAAATGGGGTTGCAGAAAGAAAATACCGTCATATACTTGATGTTGCCCGTACTATTATCATACATAGCCATGTTCCCCATTCGTACTGGGGAGATGCTGTTCTCACCGCATGCTATCTTATTAATCGCATGTCGTCGTCTGTGTTGGGAGACCTTGTTCCTATCTCTGTCCTCTTTCCTGACAGAGAATTGTTTTCTGTTCCACCTCGTGTTTTTGGCTGTGTTGCCTTTGTCCACTTGCTTGGTCCTGGGAGAGATAAGTTGTCTCCTCGGGCCATCAAGGCAATCTTTGTTGGTTATTCCCGCACTCAAAAGGGATATCGATGTTATGA
>JAANDH010002483.1:3219-17558 GCA_011799765.1 Nymphaea thermarum | reverse complement strand
TGATCCCTTTTAGATAGTCTATTACGTTTCACTTGTTATAATGTCTATAACGAATCATTTAAATGATCAAAATATCTAGTTTATATGGGTAGAAATGGGGCCAACACATTTTTTGATCCGTTATATCTAATCCAATGAGTTGAACTTGTAGTTACATACGTAACGAATGATCTAAGAGATTGAAATTACAAGTTCGTATCAATATAAGAGAGATTTAATTGATTCATTTGATGACACTTATTAAATGGAATGTGGTTAACTTGTTGTTATATTCACGTTCACTGATTTAGTAGATTGAAATCACAAGCTTGTATGAAAATGAATGAGATTCAACTCATTCATACGATCCCCTATAGTTAATCTAATATTCACTTGTCATAATGTTTGTAATGAATGATTTAAATGATTAAAATCACTAGTTTATATGATACAAATGAGACCAATGCATTTGTTTGATCCCTTGTATCTAATCCAATGATTTGAACGTCTTATTACATCCATAGTGAATGATTTAAGGGATTGAAATCACAAGTTCATATCAGTACGATTGGGATTTAAGTGATTCTCTTGATCACACATACCTAATTGAATGTGCTTAACTTGTTGTTGCATCTATATTGAATGATTTAGTGGATTGACATCATAAGTTTAAAAGAAAATGAAAGAGATTCAAGTCATTCATTGCTCAATTATAGATAATCTAATGTGTCTCACTTGTTATTACATCTATAACGAATGATTTAAATGATTGAAATAACAAGTTTGTATGAAAATGAATGTGATTCATCTCATTCATATGATCCCTTTTAGTTAATCTAATATGTTTCACTTGTTATAATGTCCATAACGAATGATTTAAATGATCAAAATCTCTAGTTTACATGGGTAGAAATGGGACCAACACATTTGTTTGATCCCTTATATTAAATCCAATGAGTTGAACTCGTAGTTACATCCCTAACAAATGATCTAAGAGATTGAAATTACAAGTTCGTATCAATACAAGAGGGATTTAATTGATTCATTTGATCACACATATTTAATTGAACGTGGTTAACTTTTTGTTATATTTACATTCGATGATTTAGTGGATTGAAATCACAAGTTTGTATGAAAATGAATGAGATTCAACTCATTCATATGATCCCCTATGCTTAATCTAATATTCACTTGTTATAATGTCTATAATAAATTATTTAAATGATTAAAATCAGTAGTTTATATGGATACAAATAAGACCAATGCATTTGTTAGATCCCTTGTATCTAATCCAAAGAGTTGAACTTATTATTACATCCATAGTGAATGATTTAACGGATTGAAATCACAAGTTCCAACCAATACGAGTGGGATTTAAGTGATTCTCTTGATTCCCTAACGAATGATCTAAGAGATTGAAGTTACAAGTTCGTATCAATAAGAGAGGGATTTAATTGATTCATTTGATCACACAAATTTAATTCAATGTGGTAAACTTGTTGTTATATTCATATCTGATGATTTAGTGGATTGAAATCACGACTTTGTATGAAAATGAATGAGATTCAACTTATTCATATAATCCCTTATTGTTAATTTAATATGTTTAACTTGTTATAATGTCTATAATAAATGATTTAAACGATTAAAATCACTAGTTTATGTAGATACAAACGAGACCAATGCATTCGTTTGATCCCTTGAAACTAATCCAATGAATTGAGCTTGTAGTTACATCTCTAATGAACGATCTAAGAGACTGAAATCCCAGGTTCGTATCAATACACGGGAGATTTAATTGATTCATTTGATCACACCTATTCTGTTGAATGTGGTTAACTTGTTGTTACATTCACATTGAATGATTTTGTGGATTGAAATCACAAGTTTGTATGAAAAACGAATCAGGTTCAACTCATTCATATGATCCCCTACAGTTAATCTAATATTCACTTGTTGTAATGTTTATAATGAACGATTTAAATGATTAAAATCACTAGTTTATATGGATAGAAATGAGACAAATGCATTTGTTTGATCCCTTGTATCTAATCCAATGAGTTGAACTTGTGGGATTTAAGTGATTCTCTTGATCACACATATCTAATTGAATGTGCATAACTTGTTGTTACATCTGTATTGAATGGTTTAGTGGATTGAAATCACAACTTTAAAAGAAAATGAATGAGATTCAAGTGATTCATTGCTCACTTATATTTAATATAAATGATCAAAATCTCTGGTTTACATGGGTAGAAATGGGACCAACGCATTTGTTTGATCTCGTATATCTAATCCAATGAGTTGAACTTGTAGTTACATCACTAACGAATGATCTAAGAGATTGAAATCCGAAGTTCGTATCAATAAAAGAGGAATTTAGTTGATTCATTTGATCACACATATTTAATTAAACGTGGTTAACTTGTTGTTATATTCACATTCAATGATTTAGCGGATTGAAATCACAAGTTTGTATGAAAATGAATGAGATTCAACTTATTCATATGATGCCTTATTGTTAATCTAATATGTCTAACTTGATATAATGTCTATAATGAATGATTAAAATGATTAAAATCACTAGTTTATGTAAATTCAAATAAGACCAACGCATTTGTTTGATCCCTTGAGACTAATCCAATGAGTTGAACTTGTAGTTATATCTCTAACGAACGATCTAGGAGATTGAAATCCCAAGTTCGTATCAATACGAGAGAGATTTAATTGATCCATTTGATCACACATATATTATTGAATGTGGTTAACTTGTTACATTCACATCAAATGATTTAGTGGATTTAAATCACAAGTTTGTATGAGAATGAATGAGATTCAACTCATTCATATGATCCCTTTTAGTTAATCTACCATGTTTCACTTGTTATAACATAACAAATGATTTAAATGATCAAAATCTTTAGTTTATATGGATACAAAATGAATGAGATTCAACTCATTCATATGATCCCTTTTAGTTAATCTAATATGTTTCACTTGTTATAATGTCCATAACGAATGATTTAAATGATCAAAATCTCTAGTTTACATTGGTAGAAATGGGACCAACGCAATTGTTTGATCCTTTATATCTAATCCAATGAGTCGAACTTGTAGATACAAATGAGACCAATGCATTCGTTTGATCCCTTGAAACTAATTCAATGAGTTGAACTTGTAGTTGCATCTCCAACAAACGATCTAAGAGATTGAAATCCCAAGTTCGTATCAATACAAGAGGGATTTAATTGATTCATTTGCTCCCACATAATTAATTGATCGTGGTTAACTTGTTGTTATATTCACATTCGATGATTTAGTGGATTGAAATCACAAGTTTGTATGAAAATGAATGAGATTCAACTTATTCATATGATCTCTTATTGTTAATCTAATATCTTTAACTTGTTATAATGTCTATAATGAATGATTTAAACGATTAAAATCACTAATTTATGTACAAACAAATGAGATCAATGCATTCGTTTGATCCCTTGAAACTAATCCAATAAGTTGATCTTGTGGTTACATCTCCAACGAATGATCTATGAGATTGAAATCCCAAGTTTAAAAGAAAATGAATGAGATTCAAGTGATTCGTTGCCCACTTCTATTTAATCTAACGTGTCACACTTGTTATTACATCTATAATGAATGATTTAAATGATTGAAATCACAAGTTTGTATTAAAATGAATGTGATTCATCTCATTTACATGATCCCTTTTAGTTAATCTAATATGTTTCACATGTTATAATGTCCATAACGAATGATTTAAGTAATTCTCTTGATCACACATATCTAATTGAATGTTCTTTACTTGTTGTTACATGTATATTGAATGATTTAGTGGATTAAAATCACAACCTTAAAAGAAAATGAATGCGATTCAATTGATTCATTACTCACTTATATTTAATCTAATGTGTCTCACTTGTTGTTACATCTATAATAAATGATTTAAATGATTGAAATCACAAGTTTGTATTAAAATGAATGTGATTCATCTCATTTATATGATCCGTTTTAGTTAATATAATATGTTTCACTTGTTATAATATCCATAATCAATGATTTAAGTGATTCTCTTGATCACACATATCTAATTGAATGTTCTTAACTTGTTGTTACGTCTATATTGAATGATTTAGTGGATTGAAATCACAACTTTAAAATAAAATGAATGAGATTCAAGTGATTCATTGCTCACTAACATTTAATCTAATGTGTCTCACTTGTTATTACATCTATAATGAATAATTTAAATGATTGAAATCACAAGTTTGTACTAAAATGAATGTGATTCATCTCATGTATATGATCTCTTTTAGTTAATCTAATATGTTTTACTTGTCATAATGTCTATAATGAATGATTTAAATGATCAAAATCTCTAGTTTACATTGGTAGAAATGGGACCAACGCATTTGTTTGATCCCTTATATCTAATCCAATGAGTGAATCTTGTAGTTACATCCCTAACGAATAATCTAAGAGATTGAAATTACAAGTTCATATCCATATGAGAGGGATTTAATTGATTCATTTGATCACACATATTTAATTGAACGAGGTTAACTTGTTGTTATATTCACATTCAATGATTTAGTGGATTGAATCACAAGTTTTTACGAAAATGAATGAGATTCAACTTATTCATATGATCCCTTATTTTTAATCTAATAAGTTTAACTTGTCATAATGTCTATAATGAATGGTTTGAACGATTAAAATCACTAGTTTATGTAGATACAAGTGAGACCAATGCATTCGTTTGATCCCTTGAAACTAATTCAATGAGTTGAACTTGTAGTTGCATCTCCAACAAACGATCTAAGAGATTGAAATCCCAAGTTCGTATCAATACGAGAGGGATTTAATTGATTCATTTGATCACAAATTTTTAATTGAACGTGGTTAACTTGTTGTTATATTAACATTCAATGATTTAGAGGATTGAAATCACAAGTTTGTATGAAAACGAATGAGATTCAACTTATTCATATGATCCCTTATTATTAATCTAATATGTTTAACTTGTTTAAATGTCTATAATGAATGATTTGAACGATTAAAATCACTAGTTTATGTAGATACAAATGAGACCAATGCATTTGTTTGATCACTTGAAACTAATTCAATGAGTTGAACTTGTAGTTCCATCTCCAACAAACGATCTAAGAGATTGAAATCCCAAGTTTGTATCAATACAAGAGGGATTTAGTTGATTCATTTGATCCCACATATTTAATTGATCATGGTTAACTTGTTGTTACATTCACATTCAATGATTTAGTGGATTGGAATCAGAAGTTTGTATGAAAATGAATGGGATTCAACTTATTCATATGATCTCTTATTGTTAATCTAATATGTTAACTTGTTTTAATGTCTATAATGAATGATTTAAACGATTAAAATGGCTAGTTTATGTAGAAACAAATGAGACCAATGCATTCGTTTGATCCCTTGAAACTAATCCAATATGTTGATCTTGTGGTTACATCTCTAATGGACGATCTATGAGATTGAAATCCCAAGTTTGTATCAATACGATGGAGATTTAAATGATTCATTTGATCACACATATTTTATAGAATGGGGTTAACTTGTTGTTACATTCACATTGAATGATTTGGTGGATTTAAATCACATGTTTGTAAAAAAATGAATGAGATTCAACTCATTCATATGATCCCTCTTAGTTAATCTAATATGTTTCACTTGTTATAATGTCCTTAACAAATGATTTAAATTATCAAAATCTCTAGTTTATATGGATACAAATGAGACCAATGCATTTGTTTGATCCCATGTACCCAATTCAATGAGTTTAACTTCTTATTACATCAATAGTGAATGATTTAAGGGATTGCAATCACAAATTCCAATCAATACGAGTGGGATTTAAGTGATTCTCTTGATCACACATATCTAATTGAATGTTCTTAACTTGTTGTTACATCTATATTGAATGATTTAGTGGATTGAAATCACAACTTTAAAAGAAAATGAATGAGATTCAAGTGATTCGTTGCCCATTTATATTTAATCTAATGTGTCTCACTTGTTATTACATCTATAGTGAATGATTTAAGTGATTGAAATCACAAGTTCGTATTAAAATGAATGTGATTCATCTCATTTATATGATCCATTTTAGTTAATCTAAAATGTTTCACTTGTTATAATGTCCATAATGAATGATTTAAGTAATTCTCTTGATCACACATATCTAATTGAATGTTCTTTACTTGTTGTTACATCTATATTGAATGATTTAGTGGATTGAAATCACAACTTTAAAAGAAAATGAATGGAATTCAAGTGACTCATTGCTCACTTATATTTAATCTAAAGTGTCTCACTTGTTAATACATCTATAATAAATGATTTAAATGATTCAAATCACAAGTTTGTATTAAAATGAATGTGATTCATCTCATTTATATGATCCCTTTTTGTTAATCTAATATGTTTCACTTGTTATACTATCCATAACGAATGATTTAAGTGATTCTCTTGATCACACATATCTAATTGAATGTTCTTAACTTGTTGTTACATCTATATAGAATGATTTAGTGGATTGAAATCACAACTTTAAAAGAAAATGAATGAGATTCAAGTGATTCATTGCTCACTTACATTTAATCTATTGTGTCTCACTTGTTATTACATCTATAATGAATAATTTAAATGATTGGAATCACAAGTTTGTATTAAAATGAATGTGATTCATCTCTTGTATATGATCCCTTTTAGTTAATCTAATATGTTTCACTGTTATAATGTCCATAACGAATGATTTAAGTGATTCTCTTGATCACACATATCTAATTGAATGTTCTTAACTTGTTGTTACATCCATATTGAATGATTTAGTGGATTGAAATCACAACTTTAAAAGAAAATGAATGAGATTCAAGTGATTCATTGCTCACTTACATTTAATCTAAAGCATTTGTTTGATCCCTTATATCTAAAGCAATGAGTTGAAATTGTATTTACATCCCGAACGAGAGGGATTTAATTGATTCATTTGATCACACATATTTAATTGAACATGGTAAACTTGTTGTTGTATTCATATTCAATGATTTAGTGGATTGAAATCACAAGCTTGTAGGAAAATGAATGAGATTCAACTGATTCGTTTGATCCCTTATTGTTAATCTAATAAGTTTAACCTGTCATAATGTCTATAATGAATGATTTAAATGATTAAAATGACTAGTTTATGTAGATACAAATGAGGCCAATGCATTCGTTTGATCCCTTGAAACAAATTCAATGAGTTGAACTTGTTGTTACATCTCTAATGAACGATCTAGGAGATTGAAATCCCAAGTTTGTATCAATACGTGAGGGATTTAATTGATTCATTTGATCACACATATTTAATTGAGCGTGGTTAACTTGTTGTTATATTCACATTCAATGGTTTAGGGGATTGAAATCACAAGTTCGTATGAAAATGAATGAGATTCAACTTATTCATATGATTCCTTATTGTTAATCTAATATGTTTAACTTGTTATAATGTCTATAATGAATGATTTAAACGATTAAAATCACTAGTTTATGTAGAAACAAATGAGACCAATGCATTTGTTTGATCCCTTGAAACTAATCCAATGAGTTGAACTTGTGCTTACATCTCTAACGAATGATCTATGATATTGAAATCCCAAGTTTGTATCAATACGAGAGAGATTTAATTGATTCATTTGATCACACATATTTTATTGAATGTGGTTAACTTGTTGTTACATTCACATTAAATTATTTTGTGGATTTAAATCACAAGTTTGTAAAAAAATGAATGAGATTCAACTCACTCATATAATCCCACTTAGTTAATCTCATTTGTTTCACTTGTTATTATGTCCATAACAAATGATCTAAATTATCAAAATCTCTAGTTTATATGGATACAAATGAGACCAATGTATTTGTTTGGTCTCTTGTATCTAATCGAAGGAGTTTAACTTCTTATTACATCTATAGCGAATGAGTTAAGCGATTGAAATCACAAGTTCCTATCAATACAAGTGGGATTTAAGTGATTCTCTTGATAACACATATTTAATTGAATGTGGCTAACTTATTATATTCACATTCAATGATTTAGGGATTGAAATCACAAGTTTGTATGAAAATGAGTGAGATTCAACTTATTCATATGATCCCTTATTGTTAATCTAATATGTATAACTTGTTATAATGTCTATAATGAATGATTTAAACAATTAAATCACTCGTTTATGTAAATACAAATGAGACCAATTCATTCGTTTGATCCTTTGAAACTGACCCACCTAGTTGAACTTGGAGTTACATCTCTAACGAACGATCTAAGAGATTGAAATCCCAAGTTTGTATCAATACGAGAGAGATTTACTTGATTCATTTGATCATACATATTTTATTGAATGTGGTTAACTTGTTGTTACATTCACATTGAATGATTTTGTGGATTTAAATCACAAGTTTGTAAGAAAATGAATGAGATTCAACTCATTCATATGATCCCTTTTAGTTAATCTAATTTGTTTCACTTGTTATAATTTCCATAACGAAAGATTTACATTATCAAAATCTCTAGTTTACTTGGGTAGAAATGGAACCAATGCATTTGTTTGATCCCTTATATCTAATGCAATGAGTTGAACTTGTAGTTACATCCCGAACGAATGACCTAAGAGATTGAAATTACAAGTTCGTATCAATACGTGAGGGATTGAATTGATTCATTTGATCACACATATTTAATTGAACGTGGTTCACTTGTTGTTATATTCACATTCAATGATTTAGGGCATTGAAATCACAAGTTTGTATGAAAATGAATGAGATTCAACTGATTCATATGATTCCTTATTGTTAATCTAATATGTTTAACTTGCTATAATGTCTATAATGAATGATTTAAACGATTAAAATCACTAGTTTATGTAGAAACAAATGAGACCAATGCATTCGTTTGATCCATTGAAACTAATCCAATTAGTTGAACATGTGATTACATCTCTAACGAACGATCTATGAGATTGAAATCCCAAGTTCGTATCAATACGAGAGAGATTTAATTGATTCATTTGTTCACACATATTTTATTGAATGTGGTTAACTTGTTGTTACATTCACATTAAATTATTTTGTGGATTTAAATCACAAGTTTGTAAGAATATGAATGAGATTCAACTCATTCTTTTGATCCCTTTTAGTTATTCTAATTTGTTTCAGTTGTTATAATGTCCATAACAAATGATTTAAATTATCAAAATCTTTAGTTTATATGGATGCAGATGAGACCAACGCATTTGTTTGATCCCTTGTATCTAATCCAAGGAGTTTAACTTCTTATTACATCTATAGTGAATGAGTTAAGGGATTGAAATCACAAGTTCCTATCAATACAAGTGGGATTTAAGTGATTCTCTTGATAACACATATTAAATTGAACGTGGTTAACTTGTTATATTCACATTCAATGATTTTGGGGATTGAAATCACAAGTTTGTATGAAAATGAAAGAGATTCAACTTATTCATATGATCCCTTATTGTTAATCTAATATGTTTAACTTGTTATAATGTCTATAATGAATGATTTGAACGATTAAATCACTAGTTTATGTAAATACAAATGAGACCAATTCATTCGTTTGATCCTTTGAAACTGATCCAATGAGTTGAACTTGGAGTTACATCTCTAACGAACGATCTAAGAGATTGAAATCCCAAGTTTGTATCAATACAAGAGAGATTTAATTGATTCATTTGATCACACATATTTTATTGAATGTGGTTAACTTGTTGTAACATTCACATTGAATGATTTTGTGGATTTAAATCACAAGTTTGTATGAAAATCAATGAGATTCAACTCATTCATATGATCCATCTTGTAGTTACATACCTAACGAATGAACAAAGAGATTGAAATTACAAGTTCGTATCAATACGAGAGGGATTTAATTGATTCATTTGATCACACATAATTAATTGAACGTGGTTAACTTGTTGTTACATTCACATTCAATGATTTAGTGGATTGAAATCACAAGTTTGTTTGAAAATGAATGAGATTCAACTTATTCAAATGATCTCTTATTGTTAATCCAATATGTTTAACTTGTTATAGTGTCTATAATGAATGATTTAATCGATCAAAATCACTAGTTTGTGTAGATACAAATGAGTCCAATGCATTCGTTTGATCCCTTGAAACTTATCCAATGAGTTTAACTTGTAGTTACATCTCTAACGAACGATCTAAGAGATTGAAATTCCAAGTTCGTATCAAAACGAGAGACATTTAATTGATTCATTTGATCACACATATTTTGTTGAATGTGTTTAACTTGTTGTTACATTCACATTGAATGATTTTGTGGATTTAAATCACTAGTTTGTATAAAAATGAATGAGATTCAACTCATTCATATGATCCCTTTTAGTTAATCCAATATGTTTCACTTGTTATAATGTCCATAACAAATGATTTAAATGATCAAAATCTCTAGTTTATATGGACACAAATGAGAGCAATGCATTTATTTGATCCCTTGTATCTAATCCAATGAGTTTAACTTCTTATTACATCTATAGTGAATGATTTAAGGGATTGAAATCACAAGTTCCTATCAATACGAGTGGGATTTAAGTGATTCTCTTGATCACACATATCTAATTGAATATTCTTAACTTGTTGTTACATCTATATTGAATGATTTAGTGGATTGAAATCCCAACTTTAAAAGAAAGTGAATGACATTCAAGTGATTCATTGCTCACTTATATTTAACCTAATGTGTCTCACTTGTTATTACATCTATTATTAATGATTTAAATGATTGGAATCGCAAGTTTGTATGAAAATGAATGTGATTCATCTCATTCATATGATCCCTTTTAGTTAATCTAATATGTTTTACTTGTTATAATGTCCATAACGAATGATTTAAATGATCAAAATCTCTAGTTTACAGCGGTAGAAATGGGACCAACGTAATTGTTTGATCCCTTATATCTAATCCAATGAGTTGAACTTGTAGTTACATCCCTAACGAATGATCTTAAAGATTAAAATTACAAGTTCGTATCAATACGAGGGGGATTTAATTGATTCATTTGATCACACATATTTAATTGAAGGTGGTTAACTTGTTGTTATATTCACATTGAATGATTTAGTGGACTGAAATCACAAGTTTGTTTGAAAATGAATGAGATTCAACTTATTCATAAGATCCTTTATTGTTAATCTAATATTTTTAACTTGTTATAATGTCTATAACGAATGATTTAAATGACTAAAATCACTAGTTTATGTAGATACAAATGAGGCCAATGCATTCGTTTGATCCCTGGAAACTAATCTAATGAGTTGAACTTGCAGTTACATCTCTAACGAATGAACTAGGAGATTGAAATGCCAACTTTGTATCAATACGAGAGAGATTTAATTGATTCATTTGATCACACATATTTAATAGAATGTGGTTAACTTGTTATATTCACGTTCAATGATTTGGTGGATTGAAATCCCAAGTTTACATGAAAATGAATGATATCATATGATCCCCTATAGTTAATCTAATATTCACTTGTTATAATATCTATAATAAATGATTTAAACGATTAAAATCACTAGTTTATATGGATACAAATGAGACCAATGCATTTTTTTGATCCCTTGTATCTAATCCAATTAGTTTAACTTCTTGTTACATCTATAGTGAATGATTTAAGGGATTGAAATCACAAGTTCNATCAAAATCTCTAGTTTACATGGATACAAATGGGACCAACATAATTGTTTGATCCCTTATATCTAATCCAATGAGTTGAACTTGTAGTTACATCCCTAACGAATGATCTATGGGATTGAAATTACAAGTTTGTATCAATACGAGAGAGATTTAATTGATTCATTTGATCACACATAATTAATTGAATGTGGTTAACTTGATCTTATATTCACATTCAATCATTTAGTGGATTGAAATCACAAGTTTGTAGGAAAATGATTGAGATTCAACTTATTTATATGATCCCGTATTGTAAATCTAATATGTTTAACTTGTTATAATGTCTACAATGAATGATTTAATCGATTAAAATCACTAGTTTATGTAGATGCAAATGAGATCAATGCAATTGTTTAATCCCTTGAAACTAAGCCAATGAGTTGAACTTGTAGTTACAAACATATCTAGCGAACGATCTAAGAGATTAAAAAACCAAGTTTGATTGAATACGAGAGAGATTTAATTGATTCATTTGATCACACATATTTTATTGAATGTGGTTAACTTCTTGTTACATTCACATTGAATGATATTGTAGATTTAAATCACAAGTTTATATGAACATGAATGAGATTCAACTCATTCATATGATCCCTTTTAGTTAGTCTAATATTTTTCACTTGTAATATCCATAACAAATGATTTAAATGATCAAAATCTCTAGTTTATATGGATACAAATGAGACCAATGCATTTGTTTGATCCCTTGTATCTAATCTAATGAGTTTAACTTCTTATTACATCTATAGTGAATCATTTAAGAGATTGAAATCACAAGTTCCTATCAATACGAGTGGGATTTAGGTGATTCTCTTGATCTCACATATCTAATTGAATGTTCTTAAATTATTGTTACATCTATATTGAATGATTTAGTGGATTGAAATCACAACTTTAAAAGAAAATGAATGAGATTCAACTTTTTATTACATCTATAATGAATGATTTAAATGATTGAAATCACAAGTTTGTATGAAAATGAATGTGATTCATCTCATTCATATGATCCCTTTTAGTTAATCTAATATGTTTCACTTGTTATAATGTCCATAACGAACGATTTAAATGATCAAAATCTTTAGTTTACATGGGTAGAAATGGGACTAACGCATTTGTTTGATTCCTTATATTTAATCCAATGAGTTGTACTTGTAGTTAATCCCTAACGAATTATCTAATAGATTGAAATTACAAGTTCGTATCAATACGAGAGGGATTTAATTGATTCATTTGATCACACATAATTAATTGAACGTGTTATCTTGTTGTTATGTTCACATTCGATGATTTAGTGGATTGCAATAACAAGTTTGTATGAAAATGAATGAGATTCAACTTATTCATATGATCCCTTATTGTTAATCTAATATGTTTAACTTGTTATAATGTCAATAATAAATGATTTAAACAATTAAAATAACTAGTTTATGTAGATGCAAATGGGACCAATGCATTCGTTTGATCCCTTAATACAAATCCAATGAGTTGAACTTGTAGTTACATCTTTAACGAACGATCTATGAGATTGAAATCCCAAGTTCGTATCAATATGAAAGAGATTTAGTTGATTCATTTGATCACACATATTTTATTGAATGTGGTTAACTTGTTGTTACATACACATTGAATGATTTTGTGGTTTTAAATCACAAGTTTGTATGAAAATGAAAGAGATTCAACTCATTCATATGATCCCTTTTAGTTAATCTAATATGTTTCACTTGTTATAATGTCCATAACGAATGATTTAGATGATCATAGTCTCTAGTTTATATGAATACAAATGAGACCAACACATTTGTTTTATCCCTTGTATGGGTAGAAATGGGATCAACGCATTTGTTTGATCTCTTATATCTAATCCAATGAGTTGAACTTGTAGTTACATCCCTAACGAATGATCTAAGAGATTGAAATTACAAGTTCGTATCAATACGAGAGGGATTTAATTGATTCATTTGATCACAAATAATTAATTGAATGTGGTTAACTTGTTGTTATGTTCACGTTCAATGATTTAGGGGATTGCAATAACAAGTTTGTATGAAAATTAATGAGATTCAGCATATTAATATGATCCCTTATTGTTAATCTAATATGTTTAACTTGTTATAATGTCTATAATGAATGATTTAAACGATTAAAATCACTAGTTTATGTAGATGCAAATGAAACCAATGCATTCGTTTGATCCCTTAATACTAATCCAATGAGTTGAACTTGTAGTTACATCTCTAACGAACGATCTAAGAGATTGAAATCCCAAGTTTGTATCAATACAAAAGAGATTTAATTGATTCATTTGATCACACATATTTTATTGAATGTGGTTAACTTGTTGTTACATTCACATTGAATGATTTTGTTGATTTAAATCACAAGTTTGTATGAAAATGAATGAGATTCAACTCATTCATATGATCCCTTTTAATTAATCTAATAAGTTTCACTTGTTATAATGTCCATAACGAATGATTTAAATAATCAAAATCTCTAGTTTATATGGATACAAATGAGACCAATGCATTTGTTTGATCCCTTG
>JAANDH010002473.1:0-10016 GCA_011799765.1 Nymphaea thermarum | reverse complement strand
TCATAAACATTGTTTGGTATGTTTTATTAAGACAAAAAAAAATATGAGTGCTTCGGGTTCTGCTTTTTATGCCGTCAACTGGAACAAAAAGTGGGGATAGAACAAAACAATCATAAAAGGGATGTATACTATAACATAATGGGTTTCACGGTCACACTTGGTCTTAATCAAAGCCACCCACTTGGAGGTTCTTTGTGAGAGCAATAAAAATTCAAAAAAAATCTCCAGATCAAACTTCAAGATGTATAAATTTTCCGGTTGATTGAAGAGTACCACTTGCACACGAGCAAAGTGGAGCCACTACAAGAAGGGCAGTGAGACCACCAGATGGATGATAAGAAATTTATGAATCCCCAAAAAAGTTGGAGATACATATTTTGCCAATCACCAAAAGTAGACGGAGCAGTTCAGATAGATATGCTAATAAGATACTTCAGATTGAATGAGATAAGGCAAAGAACAATAGAAATGAATCCCTTGATTAAGCTGGCCATGAATCACAGTGGACTCATCAATACTTTCGCTTAGCCTATTCCTTTTTCCTTTCTCTCCATTTCTCTTTGTTCTTGTGCACCGTAGTTCTAGCAGAGTGCAGGTTGCATGTGTGCGGCATATTTGATTGGTACAAAGTTGTGCTATATGGCCTTGTTAAAAACAGGTCGAAACAAAATCACACACCTAGCCTTGAAAGCACAGAAAAGAAGCCATTAAATCTATCAACATGCTGAAATTTCTTATCTGTTAACTGGTTGCCAGTACCGTGAGAAAGAAAACATGAAATCCTAGGTCCACGATATTTTTTATGCAGATACTAATGCTCAGAATATTTAGCCAGTATATGTGAAGGCTTAATAGGCCCGCACATGGACCACGTGCATGTGTGTTGTCTCTGTGATTTGAAAATCATTCCGTTCATAGTTGTACATGATCTCGTCATGATGCCTATATACCCACATCCAATCTGCATAGCTGCGAAAGATGAAACTTGATAGCGTCAGAGTAAGAAGAGATGTGTTGTCATATGTCAATTTTGCACTACATGTTATCTCAACTTTGAATATTTACATGGCCATTTTTTTATGATAGATAGCCATCCATGTATCACTTCAAATATAGGATATGAAAATTTTCATCCAAAAGTTCCATTGGGTAAAAGAACGAAGCTATATATATATATATATGTCTGTCTATATAGATATTTTCGTGGCAAATCAATTCGGTTCATTGGCTGATACAAAGATTTCTAGTGTCATGCACTATTTTTTTTTTTTCAAATGTGTTGAAGTCTTTCTTATTTTTAACTTTTTGTATATACTTCTTTTATTTTTAGCATGTATAATATCTTTCGGATGATTTGTAACCGACGAATCGTTGAATCAGCAGCCTGACTTATTCTATTCAAATTTTGAATTTTACAACTGATTTAGAGCTTCTTCTTTGCTTTCAAGTGTTGCAAAAAGGACAGTCATAAACATTGTTTGGTATGTTTTATTTAGACAAAAAAAAAATATGAGTGCTTCGGGTTCTGCTTTTTATGCTGTCAACTGGAACAAAAAGTGGGGATAGAACAAAACAATCATAAAAGGGATGTATACTATAACATAATGGGTTTCACGGTCACACTTGGTCTTAATCAAAGCCACCCGCTTGGAGGTTCTTTGTGAGAGCAATAAAAATTCAAAAAAAATCTCAAAATCAAACTTCAAGATGTATAAATTTTCAGCTTGATTGAAGTGTACAACTTGCACACGAGCAAAGTGGAGCCACTACAAGAAGGGCAGTGAGACCACCAGATGGATGATAAGAAATTTATGAATCCCCAAAAAAGTTGGAGATACATATTCTGCCAATCACCAAAAGTAGACGGAGCAGTTCAGATAGATATGCTGATGAGATACTTCAGATTGAATGAGATAAGGCAAAGAACAATAGAAATGAATCCCTTGATTAAGCTGGCCATGAATCACAGTGGACTCATCAATACTTTCGCTTGGGGTTTGGTCCTTCTCGTTCCTCGAGATTACTGAGACCAGCCTATTCCTTTTTCCTTTCTCTCCTTTTCTCTTTGTTCTTGTGCTCCGTATTTCTAGCAGAGTGCAGGTTGCATGTGTGTTGCATATTTGATTGGTACAAAGTTGTGCTATATGGCCTTGTTAAAAACAGGTAGAAACAAAATCACACATGTAGCCTTCAAAGCACATAAAAGAAGCCATTAAATCTATCAACATGCTGAAATTTCTTATCTGTTAACTGGTTAGCAGTACCGTGAGAAAGAAAACATGAAATCCTAGTTCCACAATATTTTTATGCAAATACTAATGCTCAGAATATTTAGCCAGTATATGTGAAGGCTTAAGAGGGCCGCACAAGGAGCACGTGCATGTGTGTTGTCTCTGTGGTTTGAAAATCATTCTGTTCATTGGTGCATCATGATCTTGTCATGATGCCTATATACCCACATCCAATCTGCATAGCTGCGAAAGAAGGAACTTGATAGCGTCAGAGTAAGAAGAGATGTGCTGTCATATGTCAATTTTGCATTGCCCGTTATCTCAACTTTGAATATTTACATGGCTATTTTTTTATGATAGATAGCCAACCATGTATCACTTCAAATAAAGTTATGAAAATTTTCATCCAAAAGTTCCATTGGGGAAAAGCACGAAGCTATATATATATATATATGTCTGTCTATATAGATATTTTTTTGGCAAATCAATTCGGTTCATTGGCTGATACAAAGATGTCTAGTGTCATGCACTGTTTATTTTTTTTATTTTTAAATGTGTTGAAGTGTTTCTTATTTTTAACTTTTTGTATATACTTCTTTTATTTTTAGCATGTATAATATCTTTCGGATGATTTGTAACCGACGAATCGTTGAATCAGCAGCCTGACTTATTCTATTCAAATTTTGAATTTTACAACTGATTTAGAGCTTCTTCTTTGCTTTCAAGTTTTCCAAAAAGGACACAGTCATAAACATTGTTTGGTATGTTTTATTTAGACAAAAAAAAAAAATGAGTGCTTCGGGTTCTGCTTTTTATGCTGTCAACTGGAACAAAAAGTGGGGATAGAACAAAACAATCATAAAAGGGATGTATACTATAACATAATGGGTCTCATGGTCACACTTGGTCTTATTCAAAGCCACCCGCTTGGAGGTTCTTTGTGAGAGCAATAAAAATTCAAAAAAAACTCCAAATCAAACTTCAAGATGTATAAATTTTCAGGTTCATTGAAGAGTACCACTTGCACACGAGCAAAGTGGAGCCACTACAAGAGGGGCAGTGAGACCACCAGATGGATGATAAGAAATTTATCAATCCCCAAAAAAGTTGGAGATACATATTCAGCCAATCACCAAAAGTAGACGGAGCAGTTCAGATAGATATGCTGATAAGATACTTCAGATTGAATGAGATAAGGCAAAGAACAATAGAAATGAATCCCTTGATTAAGCTGGCCATGAATCACAGTGGACTCATCAATACTTTCGCTTGGGGTTTGGTCCTGATTCCTCGAGATTATTGAGACCAGCCTATTCCTTTTTTCTTTCTCTCCTTTTCACTTTGTTCTTGTGCTCCATAGTTCTAGCAGAGTGTTGGTTGCATGTGTGCTGCATATTTGATTGGTACAAAGTTGTACTATATGGCCTTGTTAAAAATAGGTCGAAACAAAAACACACACGTAGCCTTCAAAACACAGAAAAGAAGCCATTAAATCTATCAACATGCTGAAATTTCTTATCTGTTAACTGGTTGCCAGTACATTGAGAAAGAAAACTTGAAATCCTAGGTCCACGATATTTTTATGCAGATACTAATGCTTAGAATATTTAGCCAGTATATGTGAAGGCTTAAGAGGGCCGCACAAGGAGCACGTGCATGTGTGTTGTCTCTGTGGTTTGAAAATCATTCTGTTCATGGGTGCATCATGATCTTGTCATGATGCCTATATACCCACATCCAATCTGCATAGCTGAAAAAGAAGGAACTTGATAGCGTCAGAGTAAGAAGAGATGTGCTGTCATATGTCAATTTTGCATTGCCCGTTATCTCAACTTTGAATATTTACATGGCTATTTTTTTATGATAGATAGCCAACCATGTATCACTTCAAATAAAGTTATGAAAATTTTCATCCAAAAGTTCCATTGGGTAAAAGCACGAAGCTATATATATATATATATATGTCTGTCTATATAGATATTTTTGTGGCAAATCAATTCGGTTCATTGGCTGATACAAAGATGTCTAGTGTCATGCACTGTTTATTTTTTTTATTTTTAAATGTGTTGAAGTGTTTCTTATTTTTAACTTTTTGTATATACTTCTTTTATTTTTAGCATGTATAATATCTTTCTGATGATTTGTAACCGACGAATCGTTGAATCAGCAGCTGAATTTTTCTATTCAAATTTTGAATTTTACAACTGATTTAGAGCTTCTTCTTTGCTTTCAAGTGTTCCAAAAAGGACACAGTCATAAACATTGTTTGGTATGTTTTATTAAGACAAAAAAATATGTGAGTGCTTCGGGTTCTGCTTTTTATGTTGTCAAATGGAACAAAAAGTGGGGATAGAACAAAACAATCATAAAAGGGATGTATAATATAACATAATGGGTTTCACGGTCACACTCGGTCTTAATCAATGCCACCCACTTGGAGGTTCTTCGTGAGACAAATAAGAATTCAAAAAAAATCTCCAAATCAAACTTCAAGATGTATAAATTTTCCGGTTGATTGAAGAGTACCACTTGCACACGAGCAACGTGGAGCCACTACAAGAAGGGCAGTGAGACCACCAGATGGATGATAAGAAATTGATGAATCCCCAAAAAAGTTGGCGATACATATTATGCCAAACACCAAAAGTGGACGGAGCAGTTCAGATAGATATGCTGATAAGATACTTCAGATTGAATGAGATAAGGCAAAGAACAATAGAAATGAATCCCTTGATTAAGCTGGCCATGAATCACAGTGGACTCATCAATACTTTCGCTTGGGGTCAGGTCCTTCTCGTTCCTCGAGATTGCTGAGACCAGTCTTTTCCTTTTTCCTTTCTCTCCTTTTCTCTTTGTTCTTGTGCTCCGTAGTTCTACCAGAGTGCACGTTGCATGTGTGCTGCATATTTGATTGGTACAAAGTTGTGCTATATGGCCTTGTTAAAAACAGGTTGAAACCAACTCACATATGTAGCCTTCAAAGCACAGAAAAGAAGCCATTAAATCTATCAACATGCTGAAATTTCCTATATGTTAACTGGTTGCCAGTACCGTGAGAAAGAAAACATGAAATCCTAAGTCCACGATATTTTTATGCAGATACTAATGCTCAGAATATTTAGCCAGTATATGTGAAGGCTTAAGAGGCCCACACAAGGAGGACGTGCATGTGTGTTGTCTTTGTGGTTTGAAAATCATTCTGTTCATAGTTGTACATGATCTTGTCATGATGCCTATATACCCACATCCAATCTGCATAGCTGCGAAAGAAGGAACTTGATAGCGTCATAGTAAGAAGAGATGTGCTGTCATAGGTCAATTTTGCATTGCCCGTTATCTCAACTTTGAATATTTACATGGCTATTTTTTTATGATAGATAGCCATCCATGTATCACTTCAAATAAAGTTATGAAAATTTTCATCCAAAAGTTCCTTTGGGTAAAAGCACGAAGCTATATATATATATATGTCTGTCTATATAGATATTTTGGTGGCAAATCAATTCGGTTCATTGGCTGATACAAAGATGTCTAGTGTCATGCACTGTTTATTTATTTTATTTTTAAATGTGTTGAAGTGTTTCTTATTTTTAACTTTTTGTATATACTTCTTTTATTTTTAGCATGTATAATATCTTTCTGATGATTTGTAACTGACGAATCGTTGAATCAGCAGCTGAATTTTTCTATTCAAATTTTGAATTTTACAACTGATTTAGAGCTTCTTCTTTGCTTTCAAGTGTTCCAAAAAGGACACAGTCATAAACATTGTTTGGTATGTTTTATTAAGAAAAAAAAATATGAGTGCTTCGGGTTCTGCTTTTTATGTTGTCAACTGGAACAAAAAGTGGGGATAGAACAAAACAATCATAAAAGGGATGTATACTATAACATAATGGGTTTCACGGTCACACTTGGTCTTAATCAAAGCCACCCACTTGGAGGTTCTTTGTGAGAGCAATAAAAATTCAAAAAAAATCTCAAAATCAAACTTCAAGATGTATAAATTTTCAGCTTGATTGAAGTGTACCACTTGCACACGAGCAAAGTGGAGCCACTACAAGAAGGGCAGTGAGACCACCCGATGGATGAAAATAAATTTATGAATCCCCAAAAAAGTTGGCGATACATATTATGCCAAACACCAAAAGTGGACGGAGCAGTTCAGATAGATATGCTGATAAGATACTTCAGATTGAATGAGATAAGGCAAAGAACAATAGAAATGAATCCCTTGATTAAGCTGGCCATGAATCACAGTGGACTCATCAATACTTTCGCTTGGGGTCAGGTCCTTCTCGTTCCTCGAGATTGCTGAGACCAGTCTTTTCCTTTTTCCTTTCTCTCCTTTTCTCTTTGTTCTTGTGCTCCGTAGTTCTACCAGAGTGCAGGTTGCATGTGTGCTGCATATTTGATTGGTACAAAGTTGTGCTATATGGCCTTGTTAAAAACAGGTTGAAACCAACTCACATATGTAGCCTTCAAAGCACAGAAAAGAAGCCATTAAATCTATCAACATGCTGAAATTTCCTATATGTTAACTGGTTGCCAGTACCGTGAGAAAGAAAACATGAAATCCTAAGTCCACGATATTTTTATGCAGATACTAATGTTCAGAATATTTAGCCAGTATATGTGAAGGCTTAAGAGGCCCGCACAAGGAGCACGTGCATGTGTGTTGTCTTTGTGGTTTGAAAATCATTCCGTTCATAGTTGTACATGATCTTGTCATGATGCCTATATACCCACATCCAATCTGCATAGCTGCGAAAGAAGGAACTTGATAGCGTCATAGTAAGAAGAGATGTGCTGTCATAGGTCAATTTTGCATTGCCCGTTATCTCAACTTTGAATATTTACATGGCTATTTTTTTATGATAGATAGCCATCCATGTATCACTTCAAATAAAGTTATGAAAATTTTCATCCAAAAGTTCCTTTGGGTAAAAGCACGAAGCTATATATATATATGTCTGTCTATATAGATATTTTGGTGGCAAATCAATTCGGTTCATTGGCTGATACAAAGATGTCTAGTGTCATGCACCCTTTATTTTTTTATTTTTAAATGTGTTGAAGTGTTTCTTATTTTTAACTTTTTGTATATACTTCTTTTATTTTTAGCATGTATAATATCTTTCTGATGATTTGTAACCGACGAATCGTTGAATTAGCAGCTGAATTTTTCTATTCAAATTTTGAATTTTACAACTGATTTAGAGCTTCTTCTTTGCTTTCAAGTGTTCCAAAAAGGACACAGTCATAAACATTGTTTGGTATGTTTTATTAAGAAAAAAAAATATGAGTGCTTCGGGTTCTGCGTTTTATGCTGTGAACTGGAACAAAAAGTGGGGATAGAACAAAACAATCATAAAAAGGATGTATACTATAACATAATGGGTTTCACGGTCACACTTGGTCTTAATCAAAGCCACCCACTTGGAGGTTCTTTGTGAGAGCAATAAAAATTCAAAAAAAATCTCAAAATCAAACTTCAAGATGTATAAATTTTCAGCTTGATTGAAGTGTACCACTTGCACACGAGCAAAGTGGAGCCACTACAAGAAGGGCAGTGAGACCACCAGATGGATGATAAGAAATTTATGAATCTCCAAAAAAGTTGGAGATACATATTCTGCCAATCACCAAAATTAGATGGAGCAGTTCAGATAGATATTTTGATAAGATACTTCAAATTGAATGAGATAAGGCAAAGAACAATAGAAATGAATCCCTTGATTAAGCTGGCCATGAATCACAGTGGACTCATCAATACTTTCGGTTGGGGTCTGGTCCTTCTCGTTCCTCGAGATTACTAAGACCAGCCTATTCCTTTTTCCTTTCTCTCCTTTTCTCTTTGTTCTTGTGCTCCGTAGTTCTAGCACAGTGCAGGTTGCATGTGTGCTGCATATTTGATTGGTACAAAGTTGTGCTATATGGCCTTGTTAAAAACAGGTCGAAACAAATTCACTCATAGCCTTCAAGGCACAGAAATGAAGCCATTAAATCTATCAACATGCTAAAATTTCTTATATGTTAACTGGTTGCCAGTATCGTGAGAAAGAAAACATGAAATCCTCGGTCCACGATATTTTTTATGCAGATACTAATGCTCAGAATATTTAGCCAGTATCTGTGAAGGCTTAAGAGGCCCGCACAAGGAGCACGTGCATGTGTGTTGTCTTTGTGGTTTGAAAATCATTCCGTTCATAGTTGTACATGATATTGTCATGATGCCTATATACCCACATCCAATCTGCATAGCTGCGAAAGAAGGAACTTGATAGCGTCAGAGTAAGAAGAGATGTGTTGTCATATGTCAATTTTGCATTGCCTGTTATCTCAACTTTGAATATTTACATGGCTATTTTTTTACGATAGATGGCCATCCATGTATCACTTCAAATACAAGTTATGAAAATTTTCATCCAAAAGTTCCATTGGATAAAAGCACGAAGCTATATATATATATATATATATATATATATATATATATATATATATATATATATATATGTTTGTATATATATATATGTTTGTATATATATATATATAGCTTCACACGCAGCTACTGCTTGTGTTGGATCAAAATGCAAATGGTATCTTCCTTAAGATTGCCTAGGAACAAAACTACCAGGCTGAGAAACCAAAAAAAATAACGATAACCCTAACGTCTAAAGAAGGAATCATATTACCACAATGATCATATAGTTCAAAAAATAATAATGTTTGTTGAGAAAACGTGCTGCTTTTGATATTTAAAGTGTTGTGTGTTTTGGTATTTAGTATTAGGTAGCTTTCTGAATTTTAAATATTTTGGTGGACTCTTTATGTAAAGGGTTAATCTTAACCCTAATCCTATTTTGTCTAATGAAAAGAGGAGCAGCTATACAATTTCTCGACTGCTGCCTTTTTCTCCTCCTTCCTCTCGATCTTCTCTTCTCTACCTCTCAATGTAACATGGTATCAGAGCCTTAGACCTAGCACTGTGACGTCTAGGGTTTCACATGGCTTTTCTTTCTCTCTTTTTCTCTTCCTTTCATTCACGATAAAGTTGGGCGTCTAAGGTTGCTGCTGTCGGTGGGACTGCTTGATAAAGAAAAAGGGGCAAATCTAAAGGTTGAAGTCCCTCTTGTTGCTGAAGAAGACGTGTTGTTGTTGACGTTCATATCTGAAGTTCAGATCTGAATGCAGAAGTGTATTAGATCTAACCTTGATGGTGCCATTGCAAATTGTTGGTGTTGATCGTATCTGATTCAGTGGATGTTATTACAAAAAAAAAGATATAATATCAGATCAGACGTTGATTTTCTATCGCAGGTTTGATTTTCAGACGATGATTATAAAAAAAAAATATAACGTCTGATCTGCCTGGCGTGTGGTGCAGAGTTGTTTTTTTTTTCAGTCGCAGAGTTGTTTTTTCAGTCATAGGTTGATTTTCAGTCTATCGTGGGCCTGGTTTTGTGGTTTTATCATGGCTGCAAACAGATCTATACAATTTGATAGAACTAAATCTGAAAATCAACACATAGAGGCAAGTGTTGAATACAAAGCTTTGTCAAATCCTTTTTTCGTCTGGATCTACAATCAAACTTGATGGAGCCAACTATGATGTATGGGCTAGAACCTTTATGTTGTCGGTCGTTGGACATGGGAAGAAATATATATTAGAAGAAGATGAACCCATTGAAAAAACTGGTAAATACGCACAGTGGGAGGAAGAAAACAGCATTATTAGTGCTTGGCTTATGAATAGCAGTCAACCCCACATTGCAGCGGGACTTT